>PVKN010040847.1:0-10648 GCA_004027915.1 Capromys pilorides
CCTAAGGGCACTTTGGAAGTTAAGCTTTATTTCCTTTTTTGATAACTTATTTGTTCAACAGACCAGAGGAGTGACAGAGAAATATGTACCTGACCATATCATTCACGATGTTCTTGTGATTGGTGTGGGAAATTGTTACATGGTAAAGCATTCAGTGGATTCATAGTTCATTATGATAAAAAGATCATTGGTCCAAGAATAAAACACCTTTGTTCTGGCTCCAACTTTATTGCTTAATAACTTTTACACTAACGGAGTCTATGTACTTGCTCTGAGATCTGGATTTTCTAAAATGGGTCTAATAACAGCTGCGTTAGCTAGTATACAGGGATGAATGATTTCAAAGTAAATCAATATATGTGGACACATTTTGCATTTTTAAAAATTTAATCCTTCAAGAAACTTTAATTATTGATGCCTTGATAGGCAGAGTACCAGAGCTATATTTGTTCTATACCACAGAACATGTAAGTAGGTTATGTTACATAATACATGTTACAATTAAAGTTGCAGATGGAGTTAAGGTCCCTAATCTGGTGACTTTAAAAGAGTTTATCCTTGATCATGCAGGACATGATAGAATGACAAGGTCCATTAAGTGAAAGCAGACAATCTCTCTATGGGAGAAAATAAAGCAGAAGAGTTGGGACTGGAGAGATGGCATTGTGATTATATCAACTATTATTGGCTTGGAAAATACCAAGATACATCTGTGGCCTTTGTAAATCTGAAATCTTAGACAATGGATTCCTCCTTGAGCTTCCAGAAGGATGGAAGTCCTGCCCATTCCTTGATTTCAGTCTCAGCCTCATTTTGAATATCTGACCTCTGGAACAGTAACATAGCAAATTTAGGTTGTGTTAAACCACTGAATTTATGGTACTTAGTTACAGCAGTAATGGAAAACTAATACAATGCCTTTGTGCAAACTTTTCTTTGTGTTCTTAGTCCTAATGTATACAAAGTTCCTATTAATAATTTATATAAAGTCATAGCAGATGCGCTTCTATAATCTGCATGTGAAACAAAACTGACAAGGGTAGCACACATATTCCTTAATCTCCTAATAATTCTAAGATCTCTGTGAATTAAATCAAGACAATTTTAAAAGAAAATGTAAACTTTTACTTAAGTTGAAATATAAGCTGCAGTAGAACAAAATTAAGAAATCACAAGTTATTTTATCTAGAAAAAATAAACAAAGAAATACCACCTCTCCCACAACTTTAACAGGGGAGTACATTTAGTTATACAGTTGTTTTGTTTTGTTATGTTTTGGGGGACGAACATTTCATCTGTTACTTTTCTCATTGCTGAGATGAAATATGCACTACCCAAAGTTGAGGGAAAAGTTTACTTTAGCTTACAGTTTGTAGAAGTTTCATTTCACAGTCAGCTGCCTTCAAGGCAGAGTGACACAGCAGAGGGGCATCCCAGAGTAGAAACAGGCCATGGAAATCAAGCAGGCAGCAGCAATAGCAGCAGCAGCCTGCCTTCTCTCTGTCCCTGTAGATGTCATACAGGCTAGAAGTCTATTGATTGGTCCCACACAGACCCAGGGTGGGGCTTTCATTGTCCACACCCTTACTCCCAACACCAGACTCATTATCCACAATCTCCTTTTAAGCTCTCTACCTATGACTTTATGACTTATGAGGGACATTTAGATATGAGCCAGAACAACTTCATAATTGAATGATGACATATTTTCAAAGAGATAGAAACAAAGTAGAGTAATCAATATCAATTTTAGAACTTGATAAGTGGTTAAAACTTATCTATTTAACAATAGATAGTTCTTGTCTTTCATTTAAACTGAGGAATGAAGCATAGCTGGAGATGGAACCAAGATTACATAACTTGTATTTTTAACAAATATCTTATCTTATTCTGATATATAGAATCCAGGATGGAGTAAGAAATGGTGAAGCTCTAGAGATGAAAACACCTATATATTGTGGAATCTCAAATTTGGAAAAGGCTTTAAGACTTTCTTCAAATATGTGAAAGACTATCATATGAGGTTATGTAGAATAGATAAAAAAAGTAGAATTAGAGGTCAATAGAATGTTTACAATAACTAAAAACTTGTATGTAAATGGGATTGATTATGTATAGTGTGCCTAAGAAGAGTCACCTAGAGAGAAAATATTCTCTCAGGCTTTCACAGAGAGCAAACTGGTCAAGCATGACCATGACTCATCCAGATGGCTGACATGGACAAAAGTTCTACAAAATGTTGTACATGGTTTCAAGGTAAATCTTGAGGGGATTTAACTGACCTTCTCTGCTATAAAAGTTACATGTTTTGTTATATAGGCCTTGCTTGAACTTGGACTTAACCACCCAGCAGACAAGTTTAATCACAAGGCATAAAAAGTAAAGCCAGATTAGTATGCTGAGCTGTAAAAGGCTCAAGTCAACAGCTTCTGACACTGCTAGCTCTGCCAATAACCCACTACTATTATGGAATATTGGATTATGTATACAACTACTTTCTGTTAGTTCAATGAGAAGAAATATTTGTACCAATAGTGTTTAGAAAAGTTATCATGACTGCACCTTGCACTCTGAACAACTATGATAAAGACAATATTGAATTGTATTAATTATTGTGGTTGTCCTACTAACGTGTTTTGAAACTGCTTCACTGTTATTTCTTATTAAAACTAATTAAAAATGAAAAAAAATAAACACAGAATGTTCTTTCACCATAAAAAAGATGAAATCCACTTTGTACAAGGACATATAGCTATAATCAGCACTGTGGGAGCCCAAAGAAAGACAATCTCAAGCTTAAACCCTACATAGGCAAAATTGTGACTTAGAGAGAACTTGTCTCAGAATAAAAATTAAAAAATTGAGATGAACTGGGGTAATAGCTAATTTCTCAGCTCTTGTTCCAATCCCTAGTACTTCAAGAAAAAAAGGAAATAATGGAAGAGGAAAAAGCAAATATGAGGTTCGGTCATTTGTGACAATAAATGGAGAACATAGAGGAAAGAAGGATGAGGAAGCTTATAAGATTATAGTTACAGAGAAGAAATGAGCTCTGCCCTTCTGTTGTGCAGAAGTGTAACTACAGGAATAGATAATATGGGTATAAATTTTGTAAATCTAGAAGAAAGCCATTTGAGAGATTTGACCACATGCCCCCCGAAAAAAACAAACAAACAAACAAAAAACATTGAGGAGATACCCTGACTTGCATATCACACAGCGCGTATGTATTAAGCCATCACATTGTAAGTAGTCTACAATTTTTATTTGTTAAAAATAATAAAATAGTTTACAATGGAACTGAACAATTCCTGTTGTCTAGTGGCATCATAGACATTCTAGCATCCTAACACAATGTTATTTGTTATGATCTTGTTGCAAGCAAAGCTATTCCACTGTACCATCAATCATACAGAAGAATATATAGTACATACAATGGCACATAGTATCTTATACATGAGAAAGACAATAAAAATAACTGGGTCACTGGCTTATATATTAGCTATTTTTCATTATAAAGTGTACTTCTGTTTAAGAATAAGTTAAGTACATTGTTCCAGCAGCAACCTCACGTGGCCCATGTTTACTGTGTCACCTGATTGCAAGAAGAAGCCACATTGAAAGATGTAGGTGTATCTCCTAGGACTATATAAATCTACGCTCTGATGTTTGCATAGTGACAAAGTCAAAGAAAAAAATAGCTACCAGACTATATATCCATCATTAATTAAGATCATTAATTAAGACACACACACACACACACACACACACACACACACAAACATGTTTCAATTTACTCAAGACCATACCAATATCAAACTTAAAATAGTTTCAGGCAGTGTAGGTGTAAAGGAATAGTATTTCTATGGATACTTCCCAATGTGTTGTATGGAGATTTCAAGCCTCTCTCCCCTGGAGTCTCCACTAGTTATGACGTGTCCTTGATGCCTAGTTCTAGTTCTGCAACTTCTGTAAATATCTATTCTTTATTCTGTCTCTGCCTATTGCTAAAATCACCAGAAGTGTCCCTGTACCCTTCTCATCTAAGCGCAATCCACAGTGAAGTCTGCCACAGAAACTTATCCTCTTCAGCTTCTTGGTTTCCCATAAGTATTTGCTTTAACCTGCTCAGCCTGCTGGGCCATCGGAGGTGAAATATAACTTAATGGCTACTGCAGTTAGGGAAAGCTACACTCTGCTACACAAGCTGAGCTCTTCATATGTTGTCAGTGCCTACTGAAATGGTCCCATTTGTTATTTCTCTTTTCCCCTCACTCTTTCTTTCTCCTCTCTTCTCTTTTCTTCCTCAATCTTTTCCTTTCGGCTTACTCTTCAGTCTTTCTCCCCAAGAGTTTAGCAAAGAAGCAAAATTAACTTCAATGATTATTATAGTCTGTGTCTAAATGTTCTCCCAAAGCCTCATGCAGTCTTAGATTGGGCCTTTCAAAGGTGGCTGAATCTAGAGTGTGTGACACTGTTATTAAGGGTGTATGATTACTAAATCAGTCCACTGATTGGTTTTGCAACACCATAATCCCAGGACCCTAGATGGAGTATAAAAGGGGCAGAAAGAAGCTATAAAAGTCCTTGCTGCTTTGCTACCTTCTGTCTGCCATGAACCAGCTCTCCTCTGCCAAGCCATGTTGCCTTGGAGCCAGCTGATTATGGACTAAAATTTATACAAACTGTGAGCTAAATAAACCTTTCCTCACTTAACTTTGGGTTTTGGGTATTTTGTCTCAACAATGAGAAAAGTAACTAAGACAATCTTGTGCAGAGAATGAGCCTTTCATCTTACAGGAGCAGGGCTAGTTCAAGAGCAGTTATTCAAGATTTATACAGGACTAAAATGAATAGGTACAACAGCATTAGGGACCAACAAAGTTTAGACATTAACCACAAGTGTCTATCTTAGAAGTATGCTTCAGTTTTTCTCTCTGACTGAGTTTCCTTGCTTCTCTATGCATAGGGCAGAGAATGATAGTTTTAGTTGACCCTGACCTTCTTTCTTTCTTTTTTTTTTTTTTTCTCTACAGGGTCACACTATGCAACTCGTAGTGATCCACCTGTTTCTTGCCTCCCAAGTACTGGGATTACAGGTGCACATCACCACACCTGGACTCCATCACCAGCTCAGCACATTCGAGAGTGGGGCTTGTGTGGTAGGCAGGGCCAGGAACTGAACCCTGGCCCCTGTGCTCCCTAAGCAAGTGCTTAATCCTCTGAGCTATACTGCCGTCCCTTGACCCTGACTTCCTAAGTGAACAATGACCAGAATTTCTATTAAAAGTCCTAGGAGAGAGAATTGGCTAAATCCTGTTGGAATCAGGGGTCTGCTCATTGCCTGGTCAGCTGTACTCTATGGCCCTTTTGGCAGATATGGAGTAAATTTCTAGGAAATCCTGGGAACAATAGTATTTTGGGTGTGGAGATTCTAGGAGAAGACAGAAAACACAGAGGGGTAGCAACAGAACCCATCCCCTATCCCCAAGATTGTTCAACCATGCCTGAATCTCAGCACAGACAGGGTTTCATTCTCCATCTAAGATATCTTTAGCAAAGACTTCTAAGGAGGTAGCTTTCATAGGTAGGCTTAAAAAATAAGAATAATCAGCTGTAAGACAATACATGCACGATGCCTACTTGGCCCCATAGGTTAATAAGATACTTCTAAAATTCCTCAGTAACCTAAGTTTACAGGTAATACAAGTGAATTTACCAGCCAAGTGACAGTTGAATTTCCACATTCTCATGCAAGTTGTCTAAAAATTTGGAAACCCACAAAATACGCCAACTCTCAGAATGTGATGGTGTGAAAAAGATTCTTACAAGCTACAGATGTATTTATTTTTCCAGGAGAAGGTGAAACACATGGATTAACAATCATAAATTAGGTTTTATCAATTGCAAATGTTTTCTCTTTTAACCAAAGGTTGTGGGCATTTTAAGAGCAACTTTCCAGGTCATCAAACTAATTACTTTCAGAATTTCTTAGAGAACAAGCACAGCAAGAAACACTAGCTAGGATCATGCAGGCATGAGACCGACTACCTTGAATACCAAGCAGCCGCTCTATAGTGTATTTGGGGCAGTGGATGCTGTGTTTGCTAAGTGGGCCTCACTGAGATTTGGGGTCCATTCATCTACTTCTTTTTTGTTTCGGGTATCACTGTTTTAATTGTGTTTCATGTTGAAAGTAGAAGTCTTGGGGCTTGATTTTGAAAGTATTTTTTAAGATATAAACTCAATGTTTCAAAGCCTCTGTGTGTGTGTGTGTGTGTGTGTTGTTTCTTTTCTCCAGTTTTATCACATTTGCACTTACTGATTACACACTGAATGCAAGCAGTGCCCTACTCTATGAACAGTACTCTGGTCTGTAGGTATCTGGGCTGCTTGGTCATGCATAACCACTCTCATGCCTTGGAGCACTGAGAATGGTGTAAGGATCATCTTCTTTGCAATGTAAATTACTCTAGTGAAATAGGACTTCCTCACAACATTTACTTTCTTTTCTCCCTGGTATCTCATGTCTTAAGTGAGCAGAGAAGGAACTCTCATGATAAACTAGAAAGTACAGATCTTCAAAACAGACAGCCATCAGTTCCCTTGTTGTTGTTGTTGCTTTTCGGGGAGATTGTTTGTTTCTGGTGACTTTCATTGCTCTTGGATCTTTACGACATGGAAATGATATGGACCTCAGGGAGGTGTTAAAAAATTAAATATGTGTATTATTCTGCTCTATGTTACATTAAAAAATACTTGAATTACAAATAGCTAAGATGGGTCATCAGATAGCTAAGCAGACTAAAGGGCCTGCTTAAGCAGGCAGAATTACTGGGGTTTGATCCTGGTTGTACCATGCCAGCCCTGCCCCCAGGGGAATGCTGAGATGGTGACTGAGACTGGGCATGGTGGTGTACACCTATAATCCTAGTGCTTGGAAGGCTGAAATCAGGAGGATTACTAGAAGTCTGATTTGTGCAGTGAGACTTTGTAAGACCCTGTACTAAAATACATTAAAACAAACGAACTAACTAACAAACAGCAAAGATTCAATTGGGATCACAGCTTGGGTGCTTTCTGTCCATAATCAATTGCTTTTGATCTTATGATTAGGCCGTATACTCTGGTCAACAGAGAGCGTATATGAATATAAAAGAGAAGTGAACTGAGATCCCAGAATCCTTTTCAAAGGTTTTTAAACCTCTCTAGGCCTCACCTATTAAAGTTTCTACCAATGGCGACAGATTAGGGACCAAGCCATCACTGTAAGCGCCTTTCAGGGACTCTTTGCACCCCAAATAGTTGCTTAAGAAATGTAATTCCCTTTTTCTCCTCTATTGCTTTTACGGTTGTAGAGATGATTAAAGGGGTCTTGAAATCAGATGGTGCATCAGGAAGACTTGTTCACCCCACAAGAGAAAGTAGGTAGAAAAGCAAGCAACCATTAACAGTGTGTGGAAAGGATTCCAGAATAAGGGGCTTGGGGGGGGGGGTCTTATATTTTTCTTCTACTTTGCCATTGGTAATCAGATATTTGTCTTATCAGTTGTGCAGTTCATGATTTTGCTTTGAATTTAAAAGCCAAGTTAGACTATTCCTGACCAAAAAGAAAAATGGCTTAGGTAGCTTGTAACAGAAAACCACTCAGAGCGTTCATTGAACATCCCCTCTTTGCCCAGTCAAAATACAAGGGGAAATCCTATCAGGTGTAATGTCATGATTCTTTCACTATGGACATTTAATGGATTTCTTCATGATGTGTGGATTTAATTTATGTTACCTGTGTGGAGGAAAGGTGTTGGACAGTAAAGGAGAGAGATGGTAAGGGAGAGAGCATGGGTAACCATCATTTCAGTTAGAGGACATGAGTTTTTCTTATATCGGTAAATATCTTCCTCTCTACCTCCTTGGTTCTCTTTTTTACTATAAATCAGTCTTCTCTTTTATTCTGTTTCTCGTTTTACAATTGGTTCTGGGAGAATTTTTTTTTTTATCTCCTGTTTTCAAATTTGTATTGTTTGTTTTGTTGTTGCAATTACTGTATATACTTTTGAAATTCCTGAGACTTCTTTTTCATTCTTTGATTTATTTATTTATTTTTTTCATAGCCTAAATTCTCAGGTTATGGATGTAAAATTTTGTCAAATCGCTCTTAGGAAAATAAAGTGTTAGCTATTATTAATTCTTTTATTTTCTCTATTTCCTGTCAGCTTTTCTAATCGTTTAATTTGCTCTGATCATTCATCCTGGACATTTGGAGGGAGCATCCAGGCATCCTGGCTTGTCATTGTGTGCATGGAGGCAATGAATGCGAGCTCCATGGCATGGGGGTGGAGTTTGCGGACTGACAATGCCCACCTTTATTTTGTTACCATTCTAATGGAGCTCACTGTTCTTCCAAAATTAAAAAAAGAAAAAGAATTTGCAAACCAAAAGAGGAGGTTAGGGTAGTTTTATTGCAAATAATAAGAAGAGTAGCTCCTTGGTTTTCCGGGTGGCTCCCATGTGAATGCCACTTGGTCCGGTGATACAGATCCAGTGGTAGAGAGGCAGAGCACAGGCATTGGTCAGTTTTCTAGTGGCTGCCTTCTACAGGTGGCTCTGTGGGTTGGAAATGACCAAACTCCTACTCAGACTCTCTAACCAAGTTCTTCTTTCAATGTGTTTCCTTAAAGGGGACTGGGATTTTTAGAGAAAAATTGGTAAAACTCAAAAGCTTAGTGTGGAGTGGGCTTCTCCATCCTTCAGTTGGGAGAGGGTTGCATCTGTAAAAGTTCATTACTTATCCAAAGTCCTAGTTCATTGTCTATCTTTAATTCTTAAGGAAGTGGCTGGTCACTCGACCAGGACCTTTCCCTAGCTAGCTGCTTTGCTCCTCAACTAACTAAACTATTTTCTAACATTAGAGGGTCAGACACTAATATTAGAGTAGGAGTTCCCAGAAGACAAATTGAGATTTTATAAAGAATTTAAATTGCTGCAAATCTGAGCTGCATAGTGAGACCCTGTACCACATACATACACTTTAAAAAAAAAAAAAATTCAATACCCTGACCTCCATGCCACACTGGGCCCGCCCTGCAGCATGTTGAGCTCGTGACTGAGTCCAGACATGGTAACGCACACCTGTAATCACCATGCTGATGAAAAAAGATTAGGACTGAAAGCAATGGCTGATAGAAGGGTCTTGAGGCAGGAGACTAAGGTGTGACAAACTGGCTGGGGCAGTGAGTGTGACCTGTTAATTACGAAGTTCATGACACATCTTCAGAACAGTGCTGCTGCTACTGCCTGGTGTGCAGTCTCATAGAGATTCTTTTGAGATGAAAACTTGCATCCTATGTTGTTTACCTTTGTGAGCTTCTTGCCTTGAAGCTTTCTGTACTTCCTTCAGTCAAGATCTTTTTTTCATTTGTTTTTCCTGTTTCAGAATTTGTTAAAATATATTGTCTGCTGACAGTTTCTAATTCCTCCTACCACATGGGCTTCTATGAATAGGAAATCCATCACTTTAATTTACGTGGGATACTGGGAGAGAAGAGAGGCAAACAGGTCACTAGGGTGAGCCATTATTAAATGGAATTCAGATATTACAGACAGTGCTAAACCCGTGAGGAACCCAGTTCTGAAGATGAAAACACATCAGAAGAGTAACTGGAGGAGCATCAAAGAAAGTGAAAGTCACAAAGGCTAGATTTACTACATTTCTAAGGGACAAACAGAAGCTTGAGATTACTCATACCACTCTTTTGAGACTTTCCCTATCTAGCAAATTTGAAGTTGCATTTTTCCCATCTATTGTCTGGGAGTCCTCTATCAGCAGCAACTCTTTGGAAAACCCTCAGCCTTTCCTATTATCTGGCACTATCATTTTTTCGGTATCTTCAAAGAACTGATCTGAAAAGTGATTCTCTGCCTTTTGCACTGCTTTAAGTTGATGTATTTCTCCTTTAAATGCTACCTGTGCATACCATGTGTGTCCTCTGACAGCCCAGGCCCCTCTCCTTAGCCTAGGATCCTGGAACAACTATAAACACGCAAACTGAGCCCATTGTCCCACAAAGTCAAAGAATGAAGATGTGGACAAAAAAGAACAAATTAGGAGAGTATTTATTAGAAATATAAGAAGAAAAATAGCTCCTGGTTGGGTGTAGGTCACCGCATGGGCCCTCAGGCCAGAACCTTTCATAGAGAAGTAGAACACAGTAATGGCTCAATTGTTTAATGGCCACTTATTGTAGATGGCTCTGTGGGCTTAAAGTGATCAATTGGAACTCAGGCTCTTTAAAGCAGTTACTCAATGTGTAGAGAGGAAAGAAAGCAGAGATTTTAAAGAAAAAGCAGAAATTTCTGAATTTTTAAATTCCTAGAAACAAGGTAACTTAACAGGAAGGGGCTGAAACTTTCTTAGTACCTGTTCCCTCATGACCTACCTAGTCAAAGTCCTAGTCCTTATTTCCGTTGTCTATTCTTACTTTAATTCTTATTTTTTATGATCACTCAACTCTATCTCAGACCCTTTCCTTAGCTAGCTGCCTACTCATAAGCTATCTAGCTAAATTGTCTTTTATAATACTACTTAGTGAACAATGTCTCTAACTCTACTTCTCATTCATATATATATATATATATATATATATATATA
>PVKN010040848.1:0-10650 GCA_004027915.1 Capromys pilorides
ATATGACATTTTCCCCATAAGAGTTCTGCCTTGCCCCTTTATTCAAGATAACATATCATTGTAGTTTCCTGTTTTAATTAGGATTAGAACAAGGGAGGATTATCCTAATAATCACCTGATTAGATGCTTAGATATTTTATAGATTCCAAATAAAATTTTATTGAATGATTGATAATTAGCATTGAAATTGTATCAAAGGAAGGAACCTGGAAGAAATTGGAATAATTTGATATAGGAACATAATCTCCATGTGATCATTCCAAGAATACCAACTTTAGTGGTAGAAAGACTCTGAAGACACTCGGCATGATTTCCTCCGCTTTTATGGAAAGAGTATTTTAGAAGAGGAGTAGTATGGATCAATAAGAAAGAAAGTAATTCGGATCATTCCATAATAATTTAATTTGTTGACCTTGGCTAAGAAGTGTTGCACATTGACGTAAACCAATGAGAGAAACAGTATCTCTATTTTGGAGGTAAGTTCATTGGGAAAGTTTAGAGCATTTCCTCTAGCAATAGGACTATAAAAGTGTCTAAAATTTTCAATCATGTTTGCTATTCAAACAATAAATTGTTTATTCAAATTTAAACTTAAATATTTTAGTTCCCTCAGTGTATAAGTTAATAATGACCAGAATTATGGAAGACACATATTTCCTTTGTTTTCTCAGAGCTTCAAGTACAGTAAAAGAGAGGAAAACTAAAGAAATAAAGTTAACATCAGGTGGTAAGGATAAGAGCAGAGGAGGAAGAGAGAAAAGCCTTCTGCTTGAAGACTTCACAACAACATAACATTGCATCAATGTTGTCACAATGATAGAAATATGACACCTTTTGGAATGTTCATCTCAATAATTTGAGACCAAGTTTAAACGTGAACCATCAGTGTGCTCAGAAAGTGAGGAGAGACACAACAGAAGGTTCATTCATCATTCAATTATTTTCCCTAGAAGATTCCTTAGTGTGGGAATACATTTGCTTCCTAAATGTTACAGTGTCATTAATGAATTTTTGTAGAGTAAATCAATGCCAGGTCATGGAGAATTTTTAGTTTAGCCAGGCAAATGTTCTCTGAGATTCAGTTGACACAACTTTAGAGATTCAGCAAATCAATATTTACAACTTGGAATCTCTAAAATACTGTTAACATTAAATATTGAAAGTTCCTGTAAAAGTTGAAGCCCATTTAACCTTTCTGAGGCTATTTGATTAGAAAAAAAGTGCCTTCCAATATAAGAGAATAGCATTTTACAAGTAGCAGATGCAATATAAAAACGACTGTTGTCACAACTAGCAACCACATTTTGTAAAGCAAAATGACTATGTATCTCTTTTCTCCATGCACTCCTGGTACACTTCTACTAATGCTAGCACTATTTTGCAAAAGAAGCCTATAATATCTATTAAATACAAATTGCAATTGAGTATTCCATTAAAAGGCTACTGTAGATATTTATTTGGGTTTAGTCTGCACTTATTTTACAAAATAATAACTAAAATTTTTATATGTATTTATCTCCTCCTCTTCATTCAGAGATTTAGTGTAATATAGAATGTACCTATCATGATATTGGTGCCCATGCATTCATGATCTCTTTCCTAGTATGTACTAGGCAAGTTCCTGAATCAGATATATAATCAGATGTATTGCTCTCCACTTTGGAAAGCAAAACACTAATGACTTGCTTAAGGCAACATCATTTTAACCATCGAAGAAGCTCGTTATTAACACATGTAGCAGAGCACTTGATACTAAATGATTCTGTGGCCATTGAGAATCTTTCTTTTTCTCAGAGTTTGGAATGAGCTATGTCTAACTTAGACCACAGGTTAATAGATTATTTTATTTTCAGGAAAGAAATAATTCATTTGTTTTGGGATGGAATTGCACCTTGGATTATATAATCTCCAGTTCTGCTGTTTAGTTATTTTATAGTTAAGGAGAGTAAAATTTCGAATAGGAAGGCAAGTAATGTCAACTTACTTGGGACTTGTTGTCTTTAACTTATGCCTCTTCCCTGAAAAGCTCACTAGTGAATATTTATCAGGGGATATATTCACACTTCATTTTCTGTTTCTTTTAAGAGCATCTTAATTTAAGTGAGATAGCCATAAAAGCTAACTTATAATGCTTTTCACTGAAAATACAATGCTTCCAATATTACATCTTGACTACATAGCCACTGTCTTTAAGAAAATGTGTTTATGACTATGTATTTATCTTTATATTCAAACATAATTCAGCCTTGGGTCTTATTTACTTCATGTCATCTTAGCAAAAATAACTATGTGTGTGTTATATACCAGCTTTTATTTTTCTATTGTAGTTCTTGCTTCTTTTTGTCATACTGGAAAAAAAAGTAGCAGGCTCATGCAAATTGCTTGAGAACTATAACATTCACCCCACAAACCATAAATTACATTTTTTGAATAAATTACATAATTAACAAAACCCACTAATATGAATGATACGACTGATATTCTTTGTTTTATTATGTAGAAGAAAAGTGTTACATAAAAATTGTTCACAAATATTGTTTTTCTTATTTATATACCACTAGAAAAACAAGACAAACAATGGTACAATATGCCTTGGGGTTATTTGTCTATTCCGCCATGGAACGTTTAATTTAAAGATCTACATAACTCAGAGAGAGACTTCCACGTTTGCTCTGTTTGACTTTTGGAATGTCTCTCCTAATATCAACAATAAGAACAAGATTGTGGGTAGATAAATATAAAATGTATATCATTTATCATGCTACTGTCTAGGAACTGCACACACAAAGAAAAATCAATTATGGTCTTTGCTTCCCCATTAAACCATTTCCCCCCTCTGAAAGAGCATTGGATGTACACAAACATGTTCAATAATATGATTCCATCTCTAGAAGGCACACATGCAAAGTATTATTCACTTTTGCATAGCCATTAATGCTTCTCTCAGGGCTTTGTACAGATCAGCTACATGTTATATTGTAGCTTTAATTAATATTTGAAAAGTGCATCAACTTGTTCCAGGTAGTAGCTCATTAAAATGAAAGATCTTTTTGCATTGTATGTAAATATTCAGTATTGCATAGGATCTATTAATCTGTCATACCATTCATCTACACATGTATATCTTGCTACATAGTTCAAGCTAGTTTTAAACTAACTAGCCTAGGCTTCCCTTAAACTTGCAATGATCCCCCTGTCATAGCCTACCCATTGCTAGGGTTACAGGAGTGCGCCAACACACCCAGGTGGAAAAATCATGTTATATGTATAGTAGTTCTCTGGTTTTTTTTTTTGAATCTAAATTAAAATGCATATGATACTTTCTGAGCGACTCTTCCATTTGGCTTTCTGCTAAGAAGTAAACCTACACTGCAGAAATGGTGGTGATCCCATCTATTCATTACTCTTACATTTCTTTATCATATTACTAGGTCACCAGAAAATTCTACCAACATCTAATGATTAGCCAGCTGTAGCATAGAAAGCCTGATTATTTATCAGACATTGATTAACAGTTCCAATACCTTTTGCTACAATGAAGGCTGTTGTGTTGGTACTCCTACCTGGGGATAAGATAGACCTTCTAACACAAGCACCTCCAGCTCCACAACTCTAGAAAATCATCACAATATCAGTTATGCACTAAAGGTGACATAATGGAGATCTGCATCTGAAGGTCACACTGAATCCAATTCCTGATTTTGAGGTAAGAAAATAGTACAAGACATCTGGTAAACATGGAGAATCATCATTTATGAGACCCATAATTGTTTGGGTGTCAGCTGGCTTTGATTGTAGTGGTGATCCTAGCATTGACTCAATAGTGAGGATGTGCAAGTCCCTATGCCTCTGAAGAGAAGGATAACAATGATAAGTGGAAAATTTGCTTAGTGAACCACACACTCATTTGTAGAAGAGCATATATGAACTTGAAGTGCCTCTCCTCGCCAAATATTGAAGTTCTACATTCAATCCCTTTAGTTGTAAATGATAAAAGTAGGTTCTGATTTACTGGTTTGGCACAGGTTATTTTAAAAGATAAAATAGATGATGGAGATGGAATTACCCTATAAACTCCAAAATGTTTGCTTTCTGATTACAAATTGACAATAAATGTGTTATTAGAATCATGAAAGACAATGGCGCCTGTATTTGTGTCTCTACATTAATTTATGGGTGAAGATTTCCAAGATAACACAATAAAGTGAACTGTATAACACTTATTGCATTTTGCCTAGACACTAAGTTGAGTGGAGTGATTGTTTCTGCCATCAGGCTTGTAGTGTTTGCCTGTGGGAATTTCCATCCATGTGTTAGGCAATGGCCTGGAGTAAAATATAGTCAAGATCAGGGTTCTTTGCCAGGTTCAGCTATGCTAATGTTTTCTGGAACAGCTGGGATATATTTTCTAAGAGCACACAATAGCACCTAAATAGCTGTCTTGCTTTGATTTAAAGATATTAAATTCACTCCCATGTTTAATTCATCATAAAACTCTGTTCTGACATTTTAAAATGCAGCTTTTTAATGATTTATATTTCCTTGCAATTGGCTTTTCCTTTGTATATATCTATTAATGAATACCAGTGACGAAATCATTGCATAGTATCATTTTGATGAAAGAAATAGATAACAAAGTAAATAAAGCATATAGTAGGTATAGCTGTTCTATTCACAGAACACCATAACCTAGGGGAATATGAATATATACGGGTGTTAAAATTTTGACATTTGAAAATTTACAATTACAGGTCTTCTAAATTACTGAGTACCTGTACACCTTATAAGAGAAAGTCATGAAATTTCAGAATTAGTTTGTTTGTTTGTTTGTTTGTTTATTTATTTATTTATTTATTTATTTATTTATTTTCTGTATTTTGGACAGCGTTTATGGGGTCTACAGTGTGTCACTACATAGATCCAACTCATAATGGTTCTCCAGTTTTCAGCCTCCTAAGTGCTGGGATTACACATGAGCACTACCACAACCCAATCTCAATTGACTGTCTCAGTGTGCCCCATGGGCAGGACCGAAATGACATGCTGGGATCTAACCCTGGCCACTGGGCTCTGCCTAAGCAGGCACTCAGAATTAGTTTAATAGCAGCTTGTTTGTTACTGAAGTACTCAAAATTAAAGACCTAGGGCAGCAGTTGAATTAAGTCATTCAGTATCCAATTTATCATACTGTGAGTAAGGTTTCACATTATATGATTCTCATCATATGGTTACATGATGCTGCTCCATATGACCACCTTTCTCTAAATGCACCCTCCTCCTAGGGAAGAAAGAAGCAGGAAAGGCCAAAGGGTAATGCTACTTATTTAAGGAAAAGGTTGCAATTATATACCAGGAGAGAACTTCATCTTTGCTAGCATCTCTTAATATCCAGAAACGAGTTATATTCTTGTTCTTAAATCAAATATAATCCAAAGAACATAACTTTTAAAGATAGAAAAGTAGACATTACCTTTGGAGTTGGTGACCATAAATATATGTTAACTAGTACAACAAGGTATTCTGATGCCTACTAAATTTGGTGAGCAAATTGGCAATTTCTTTCTTTCTTTCTTTCTTTCTTTCTTTCTTTCTTTCTTTCTTTCTTTCTTTCTTTCTTTTTTTCTTTTTTTCTTTTTTTCTTTCTTTTTTCCAGTACCTGGGTTTGAACTGAGGACCTTGTGCTTGCCAGGCAAGCACTTATTCCACTGAGCTATCTCTCTGGCCGTTGGTGAGCAAATTATCCAACTCTGTGGAGTAATATATATTTTTGAGATGAAAGCACTTCCCCTAAGACTGCAATAGAACAGACATTGGACAATAATAAAGAAATTATATGTGTTAGGATAGATTACTGGGAGCTGTTAGCATTTAAATCTAGAATGTACCTCAAAAGTCTCAATGTATTGAGAGATGAGGCTGTTTGAAGGAGATTGCACTGCAAAGCCACTATTCTTATCACTGAATTGGTGCATGACCCAATCATAACTATATGTGTGATTATTAAGTGGCAGGGCATGGTTGGAGGAGTTGTTTTGATGGATGTGTGCCATTGGGGGTTGTATTGCCCACTCAGGCTGCTCAATTCTCCCATTGCTTCTTGATTTTTCATGAACTTAACAGCTTTTCCACAGCAGGTCATTCCTCCACAATGTTTCTACCATAGAGTTTACTAACCATGGAACAAGTCCCTGAACTGTAAGGCAAACTAGGCTCTCCTCCTTAAAATCATGGTTGTCAGCTCCTTTGACTAATACAGAAATCTTATACCAGAGAAGTAGTGTTGTTGTTATGACTGAGCACGTGGTTTATAAACTTTGAATCATTTTGCAGCAAGAGTTCAGAAAGCATTGAAGATGTGTTGGGAAACGGCTCATAATGTCATGGAAATTTTGATGGGTGATTCTGGTGGCAGTGCTGAAGACCAGAAGCAATATGGGCCTCACTCAGCTTTCAGCTTTGGACATGAACTCAGTTGGTGGTTGGACTCAAAGCCCTATGCTTTGCACTGTGTGAGAATTTTTTTTCTTCCTTTTGCCCATGTTCTACAACATGGGGAAAAACAATGTTAAAGGCAATGGATCAATTAATCTAGAGCAGAAAAATTCAAGGCACCCCATTATTAAGTCTGTGATATAGGAATTATTGGCTGCTTTCAGGAAGGTTAATAATAAGAAGCGTGAAGACAAGGTAAAGCAAAGAAATGTGAATAATTCAAATTTTGTCCTAAAAGGAAACTAAAAAAGTTGAAGCAGAAGTATCTATGTTTGCTTAACAAAGTTACACCAGTGAAAGGAATCCAAATATTTTCCAAACAAGCAATTAGAAAGAAACCTTGAGGCAGATCTGGAAAAGCCCATACATTATTCATTTTAGGGTCCAGTGTGTAGAAAGGTAAATTCCTTGAAAAGTCTATGCTTTGAGAATGGTGTGCTGGGGTCCCTGGGCAACTGGGACAGTGATCACAGCATTGAGAAGTCTCTGTAGCCATGGTCGAGGGCACTCTGCTACTGCTCAAGCTGATTGCTCATCTTGGCAGCCTACACTTCCCTTTTCTTAACACAGAATGTAAGAGTTATGGAGTCATGGAAGCCTCATGACTTCAAAAGTGTTCAAAAGAAGGCCAAGGACACCTGGAAATATGCCCTTGAAAGGAAAATTCATTAAGCTGTCTGAGTGGAGCTAAAGCTTTAGTGGAGACCCCAGAAAGTTGTAGATCCTGGTAAAAAGGACCCTTTCTCAATGAAAGCCACAAGCATTGAAAGGAGACAGCCTAAGAGAGAAATCATGAGGCTGGCATACAGGAAGATTACAGGGCAAGGATGCCTGAGCCATTTAGAGTTCACGTCTGTCAGCATGTACCATGATCCTGAACATGGAACTATAAAATTAAATGATGATTCTACTGACTTTTGATCTTCTTGGGGCTGATTTCATTCTGTACATCTATTCCTCCCTTTTGAAATGAAAATAGTTATCCCATGTCATTGTTAAATATTATTAGAAATATTTAATCTTCACTTTTAAAAACAATTCTGAGAATGGCTCATAGCTAAGAATCTGCCTTGAATCTCAATGAAGACATTGGTCTTGGACTTTTCCATCAGGGGAAAACCTTAATACTTTGATACTCTTTAGAGGTGGGCTCAAGATATTTTGCATAAGGTGAATGTAAGTCCTTTGGGGGCAAGAAGGTAACAATTATGGTTTAGCTTCAGAGTGTCTTCCAAATGTCACAGAATGTTCAGAAAAGGAATGTTTGGAGGGAGACTGGCTCAGAGAATTGCTACACTCAGCTGTGCATTGATCCATGCATTAATTCACATCTAATTGTGGAAGTGATATTTGGGTGGAACTGGTACATCACTGGAGACATGCCTTTCGAGAGTACAACTCCTTTTCTGCATTCTTCACTCTCTGTTTTCTACAGATATGGGGTGAGTAGATTTCCTCCAGAATGTCCTTCATCATGATAGTTCTAAACTGAAGTTAATTGACCATGTAATGAATTCCCAATTAGTAAACCTCTCTTCCTTTAAGTTGTGGGTATCAGTGACTTTGTGCCAATAATGAGGGAACAAAAGTAGCTTTAAAGAACTTTTAAGAGTGCCTGAACTTTTCAGTTCTCTTTCTGACAGCACACTTACTAATATGTAACTAAGTCTTAGCTTTGAAAAGCAAGCAGAAATAACACTCAGTTAGAACATTGAATGATGAAATCAGAATCAACAAACAGAGGTGAAAGAAGACAACATGATTATCTACCACAACATTGATGCGAAGTGACAGCTTGAAGAATCAGAAGACTAGAGTAACACTGGGTAGTCACAGAATAGAAAATATGCAGAGAGGAGGTCAGTGCTAATAGTTCTATGAATCTGTTGATTTTCTTGTTGATTAAACATCAGGTCATCACATGTTCCAGCCATGACAACATTAAGAATAAGTGTTTCTCTGTTATATTAAAATTCATAAGATAAATTAACCCAGTATCAAAAGAAAAACAATTAAATGATAGCAGCCTTTATCTTAACAAATAGCTAAAGCAAAGAAATTTGCTAAATTATTTGCAGAAGAAAACCTCCAAAGAAATTAGTTGAATGACTAATCCATTGAAAGAGAACATTCATAAGTTGCAATAGAAACTGTACAAATCTAGTCACAATAAGAGCATTTAAATCTGACAAATTCAATACAGAGGGTAGAGGAAAGAAAGCCAAGAAAGTTGCAAAGATGATGACAATCACGCAGGAATGAATGTCACGCTGCATGTTTTTTGGATATATTTTTCAGGAATTCCTATTAGTCTGATTGTAAGGTTGAATTAACATAGTTTCACTGAAAATATGCAGTTCTGAGATGATAGTGAATTTTTTTCTCATTGTCATTTTAAAATGGAGTTTAAAATTTTAATAAATCATGATTTTTGGCATCCCTAAAAAATTAATATAAAAGCCCTCCACATAGTACAATTACTAATACTGAAAACTATATGTGAATACTAGTCATAATAAGGTGATGAGAATGGATAAAGAAATAGCAGAGTCCCTTGATCCCCAACAGAATAGTTCAACATCAAATGTTATTTCCGACTTCATTTGTCTTATGTACAAAGGAATACAGTGAATTTTTAGAAAGTACTTAAGGATAAATGATTTATACTATTTAAAACAACATGAAATGCAAGCAGAGCAAGCCAAAGGGATGTATCTGTGCTCTTTCATGGGCTGTTAAATACACACAAAAATTTTAAATCCCCTAAGAGTAAATGTCTTTCTAATTATTTTAGTGAGAAAGATGGCTTACACCTGATTAGCTTGGTAACTAAAAGGGAAAGAAATCTTCAGACATTGCGATACCAGGTACATTTTATGCGTGACTAGATTAATTTGTCAAGGACAGTACAATTGGTCACTGAAAAGAAACAGGATAAGTCTGAGAAAGATTCAAAACATATTTGTACTTCAGAGCTAATACCTGTCAAATGGATTATTCTTATTATTCTTTGCAGTCAACCTATTGTTGTTATGAGTTAAATTCTTTCCACAAACAAACAAACACACAGTAATTCTGAAAATGACAATTTAAGTGAAACTATTTATTTAAATTTTATCCTATATTATTGTGTTTTGAAAGCAAAAAGATTCATGTGACATAACGTGCAGTATGCTACTGGAAAAAAAAAATGTGCATTGCATGCAACAACACAATTTTATGGAGAAAGTGCAGAATGGTGAGTTGTACAAACATGTGTAATGCACAGGAGAATGTTATAGTAGAAAAGTTATGCATCTTTGTAGAATTACTACGGTCACAATTACGGTCCTGCCTTGGCCAGTGCCTTACTCTGTGGCCTAAGTAAGCCTTTACCTCACTGTTAAAAGAAGAGAAAAGGCTCCATTTAAAATATTTACTAGAAGAATTGATAATGTCAGAAGCTTTTGATTTAAGCCTTTTACAGCTCAACATACTAATCTAGCTTTACTTTTTATGCCTCATGGTTAAACTTTTCTGTTGGGTGGTTAAGTCCAAGTTAAAGCAAGACCCATATAACAAAACATGCAATTTTTGTATCTTACAAAGTCAGTCAAATTCCCTCAGGATTTTCCTTGAAACCAGGTACAGTGCTTTGTAGATGTGTTGTCACTGTCAGCCATCTGGATGAGTCACGGCCATTACTTGACCACTTTGCTATCTGTGAAAGCCTGAGAGAATTCTTTCTCTCTAGGTGACTTTCCTTAGGCACACTGTACAATGTCAATCCCCTTCCTCTGTGGCCCCAAAATCTCCTTGAAGAGAAAATTTGGGACACCACTGAGTTATAATGTTGTAGCATAGGTTCTTTTATGTCCCGAGTCCCCACTGACCTTGAAGGGGTAGGGCCAAAATATTGGCTATCCTTGTAGCCCTTTTTCTCTCTAATTTTTGGTCTGTAAGCTTACATTCTTAACCCTCCAGAAGAGAAGCTTAGTGATACTATTACTCTAAAACATAGGTACTTGAGTTTAACATGACTGTATTTCTGAGTATCAAACATCTTAGACTTAACTTGGAATTGGTATTATCTATCAATCATTGATATTCTAATAAATCTCTATAGAATGTGATAAGAGCAGTTAAATATTTTTTACACAGAAATTTAGAAATATAACT
>PVKN010040849.1:0-10651 GCA_004027915.1 Capromys pilorides
TTTGTGCTTCAGTGCATTGCAGAGCAGGCAGAAGGCGGAACTCCAGCCTGTGTGGCATCCTAGGCCGAGCCACCCACACACGGCCCACAGCTTCCCAGCGCAGCCTGCCCCTTCTCACCATCTCTGACCCCATTGCCAAGAGTGCCCGTCCCTCCTCATTGCCACAGCCAGCTCCATTGCCGGCTGGATGCTTCCTTCCCGAGAAGCCATCCAGTTCCCCCAGTGGGCCCAGATCTCTCCTTCCTCTGTCTCCTTGAGCACTGAGCCACAATCCCCGTCCTCCTTTAGCTCCCACCCTGTGTGTACCGTCCGACCCAGCTCACGGTGCCCGATGCTGCCAGGGTGATGTTCCGCTCATGCCTGATTCCTGCGGAACCCTTGACCTCAGTGCACACCAAGAAAGACTTACGAATGACAATGTCTAAGCACTTGTAGCCAATGGGGTCCTCACCTTTTCTCTTGAAGACCTTGTCCTGAGGCCATAGCCATCATGCTCTCTTGTCTGAAAAGAAAATAACTGTCACCACGCCCACAAGGTCACCTGCACACAGGCTGACTGAACACCCACAGCACTGTACACACGGGTGGCCAAGATCTCTTCTCAGGACTCCGATAGGGCAGACTGTGGCCAGAGAAGAATGCATAGCAGTGGAAAGCATTGAATACGAAGGTCTTGCTATGCTATCTCGAAGCAAATCTTTCAGAATAAAATTATATTAATCTTACAGAGCCTACTACTAAACCCTGAGATCACTGATTTTTCCTTAGGGATCATTTTGTATGTTCCATGAACAGAAGTCTCCCTGACTCATGTACTGCGTCTAACATTTGGTATCTTTAATCAATTTTAAAGCCAGCAGAAAAGAATTAATTCATTTGCTGCCCTATGGAGTAGACATCGAAGCCATGAGAAATGTCCTCGTAGCCCCTTGTCCATCACCCTGGACCTCCCTGTCCTCAGGCGCAATGGCCATCCTGCCAATCTGGACTTCGTTAGCTACAACAGCATCCATACACGAATTGCAAAGATGATCTGCTGCTAGCATTGGCTGTATTTCTTCCTTTTTATTCCTCTGCATTTCTTCTCTCCTCTCAATGTGTCTCTCCCTCCAAAAGGTCTCTTATTTTAGAAGGTCTCATGTGTACCTGTACATGCATGTATTGCACGTGTGTGTACACGCATGTGTATAGGCAATGCCTAAGGTGAGAAGAGCCAAGGATGTCTAAGAACGTGCTCCCCACACACACACTTCAGAAGCTCCATATGCACACAGTGCATCAACCACAGGGCTCCTGCATGACGTCAGAACAGCTATAGTGACTGTAACATCATGGCTGCAGCTCCTTAAGACATCCCACTTTATAAAGACCGTTGACAGTGTGCCAGTTTTCCGTTTGTTCCAAGAATACTCATCAAAGGTATGCAGCGTGTGGTTGCAGCACTGACCCTGAGGTAACTCCTGGACGACAGTCCTGACCTTAACCCCTGAGGTTAAAAAAAGAAAATGCTGAGCATCACATGCATTTCCGTTACACCGAATCTGGAAACAAGTTCTGTTTCAAAATAACTCCAAGGAGAGCTTTTAGGTCTTATTTTTACATTGAGAATCAGTCGGATTGGCTTCAGCCTCTAAGAGTTTATTTCAGTAAAATCCAAAGAACACAGACACTGAGCTGTACTTTTTTTTTTCTACACAGGAAGTAAGATAAACCGTAAAGCTGCAATAAAAGAGAACAAGTGATTAGGATGTAGAAGACATAGACCCCTTCCCTGGGGAAGATGCAACTCAAACTTCCTTAAGCAAGAGAAAGATTTGTATTATTCAAGTGAACAAACAGCTCAAATAGGTATGGTTGCAGCCAGATGCTAAGAGAGCATTATCAGAAACCTCTACTTCCCTCTCTTTGCTCTGTCTTCCCCGCCCCTGGTCTAGCATCAATTTTAGAGACACTTGCTCCACAAGATGACAGGTCACCATCAACAATCCGAGCCTGGAACCTCCCACTACATTAACAACTCAGGCAAGAGGAGACCATCTCTTTTCAATGGATCCACATCAAGTCCTAGGGAAGTCTGCCACTGGCCCAGCCAGGGATACATTCCTATCCCTCAGTCAATCATTGTGAGCAGAGGAGGGGGCTGTACTCACTACCATCTGAGTTTCTTGTACTGCTAATGGGGAGTTGTTACCTAAGGTAACTGCTGTTACCAGTGTAGGGACTGATATGATCAATCGAGAATGACACATGTCCATTCCACCCTTGTGACTGCTGCTTGTGATATGTCCACTCAAATGGATTAAGAAATACCTATCTGGCTAAGAGGGTACAGTTCTAGGTACATCCATGGATGATTGACATATAGCTCAGCAAACCAAGGGGGAAGGCCCACCCTGGGTGTGGGTGGCTCTGACCAATAGGCTTATAGCTCGGATGGAATAAAGATGAAGAGAAGAAGGAAAGGTGCCATTTCTGAAGAGCTCTGGTCTTCAGCATTGCCTTTGGCTACTGGGCTCCAGTTTCTTCAACTCTACATGTAGATTCACAGTGGGGACTCCATAGCAAGCCTTAGGCAAGTGCAGGGACCAAGGTTTCATCCCCTGGCACCACATGCTGCTCCAGCCCCGCCCCCATGAGCTGCATAGGCCAGACTCTGGGCACGGTGACGCTCCCCTGTGCTGGGGAAGCTGCAAACAGGAGGACCACTAGGAGTCCAAGCAGCACCGTGAGATCCTGTAACAACCAACTACATAAGAATGATAATAATAAAAATAAAGAAAAACCATGCGATATGTAAGCTTGTCTTTCTGATTTATTTCACTTAACGTGATGGTCTCAAGGTGCATCCATTTCCTACATATGCCTCGAGGTTGTCTTTCTTACTCTCTATACTGTTCTTCTATTTTTAAAAATCATTTATTGCTTATAAACTTTTTATTACTAAGATACAAATATATAGTAGCCACAGCCAACACAGAGATAGGACCGCTGATACCATTGCCTGTCCCCTGGTGAGGTCTGGAGGGACAGCTACATGCGTGAAGCAGTAGCCTCCTATGACGACAATGCCATCTTCCGGAACCCTTCCCGAAGGACCTGCCTGAGGCTGGTTTGCAGCTCACATTTGGCAAGGACTTGTGAGTAGGCGTGTACTCTGAAATAACCATGAGTATAATACATACTGTAGTAAGCGCATAATAATGTGGTCATTTGTTCTTTTCAAGTGTGATGTGCTACACACTAATGTGTGTGCTACGCTTCTACATAGTTGACAGCAAAGTTAGCTCGTTTACATTAGCATCCCCACAAACACACGAGGAGTGGGTTGTACCATTTCTCCTGATGATGGCCATGCGGCCCTGGAAAGCAAGAATCTTTTAGCTCTGTTAAAGTCTTACACAATCAGTGGCGGGGAGATAGCTCAGTGGAATAAGTGTTTGCCTGGCAAGTGCAAGATCCTGAGTTCGATCCCTGGTACCACCTAGAAAACAAAAACTAAAGTCTTATGCAGTTACCACTGATTACCTGGCCCATTGCCATAGTAACGTTAGTTGTCAGTGCATGAAGTACTCTTGAAATGCTGCTTTTTATTTTAGGCAATTTTATCTTTATCAGAAGGGTGTCACGTGATATACATACTTTGTAGACCCTTCGCCACCAAGTGTTCAATTTCTAGGACTCAGGTTCACTGGCGCAAGTTGCTCTGGAGGAAGGGTGAAGGAGACACCTGTAAAGAACCAGATAGGGGACATCTCTGACAGGCAGACACAGAGGGTCTCATGCATAGATTCCTCATTTCACAGTCTTTTGAGAGAAGCCTGAAGACCATTTTCAGTGGCCAAGTGACCACTAGGCCGGGCAGTGGTCATGTGGTCGGCTCTGGTTTATTGGCTTCCATTGCTGCATGGGGTCAACTGTGCCACGGCTATTTTTTTAAAATGTGTTTGATTGTTGCAGGGTCTCACCATGCAGCTTGGACTCATGGTGATCCTCCTGCTTTCAGCCTCCCCAGAGCTGAGATGACAGGCATGCCACACTACACCCCTACACCCGGACTCTGGCTGGCTCAGCCTACCCTGGGAGCAGGGCTGGTGTGGCATGTGGTCCCAGAGATCGAACCATGATCTCTGCACTTGCCTAAGCTTGCCTAAGCAGGTGCTTTAGTCTGCTGAGCTATCTCTCCAGCCCCACACTGTGGCTATTTGCCACTTCTGCTAACCATGCTTGATGCTTGACTTATTCTAGGATTCCGCTGTTGGGCTCAGAAATAGATTCCTAGTGTCCCTGCTGGTCCATGGGTGCTCCAGTTGCTTTGGAAGTTCTAGGGGTTGGAAGGAGCATGGCTGACTTGTGGAGGACAGTGGCATCGCCATTCCAGGATGACACTGAGACCGGGCATCCGAGAGCAGGGGCTGCCAGCAAAGCTCTGGAGTGTGATGCCTGCTCTTCTGAGACACTGCTCCAAGCTGGCCGCCCGCTGCTCTGCCTTCTGGTCTTGCTCCTCAGCAGGACTACTTTGTTACTACATCTCTGCTCCCCGACTCAGTGTGCCACAGCCTCCTGGCACCCTGTCCTGGGGGCGGGGGAGGTACAAGGGGCCTGGCATCTCTTGATGTGTGACCTCAGATGAGTCACTTACCAGCTGGGAACTCGAATCTTCATCCTGACAAAGCAGGGAGTGCCCAGTGCTCCGCTCACAGGTTGGGGCAGAGCCCAGGGGCCACACGAGAGGCAGCAAATGGAGCAAAAGCAAGCCTGGATGAAAGCGCGAGAGGGGGCCGTGCATGCATGCGGGGTCAGCGGAGCAGGCCTGATGCACAACACCCTGGGGTCCTGGTGCAGGTCTCCCCGTCACTCTCATTTACTGCACAAGCCCTATTGCCAGGCTGCTCTGGGTGCTGGGGAAGGAGGAGAAAAGGTGCTCCCTGCTCTAGAGGGGCTGCATTTCAGGGGTGCGTGAGGAAAGGAGACACCAAGAGACAGAATGCAAGAGCCCAGCATGGGATCTTCAGGAGGTGTGAATGTCCTGAGAAGGGGGGAAGCAGAGTGGGACAGGGACAGGCACAAGGACAGGAGCGAGGATGGGGTTTCCTCGTGTTGCATGCGTCTGATAAGGTGGAC
The DNA here is from genome assembly GCA_004027915.1 of Capromys pilorides. NCBI lineage: Eukaryota > Metazoa > Chordata > Mammalia > Rodentia > Capromyidae > Capromys > Capromys pilorides. The sequence continues at coordinate 5,122 of PVKN010040849.1, forward strand.
CATGGCCCTCAGGCAGCCAGCAAGCGCACTGAGCAGAGCTCGAGGAAGTGAGAGAGGAAAGGGGATGGGGTCCCAGCACAGGGCCATTGGGCCAGCCTGGGGGAAGGGCAGCCCCAGGAGGCGTGTGCCAGCCAAACCCTCAAAGAATGCGGTAGGGACAGAAGCCAGAGGGGCATCCAGAACCAGGATATGCAGAGTGTAGTGGGCTGGCTGGAGGGGGCTCTGGGCCCACAGGAGATCTGCAGCAGAGGAATGAGAGGGCATGGGTGGCTGGAGGCCCCATGTAGCTGGGGGATGCCACCTACTCTGGCCGCTTGGCCAGAGCAAAATGAGTCAACATGGTTCTCATCTAGCTATGGTGAGAATTTTGAATAAGATGAGAAATAGAAAGACAGGTTATTATTTTCTTTTATGCTGGAGATTGAACTCAGGGCTGCTTTACCCCTGAGCTATGGCCCAGGCCTTTGTATGTTTTTCTTCTGAGACAGGTTCTCTCCATAGGTTCAGAAATTACTTGGCAGCTGGATTTACACAGTGATGCAAAAGCAGAAGAAAAGAAAGGGGGCAGGGAGAGAGGGGTAAGGAGGGCGGGAGGGGAGAGGGAAAGAAAGAGAGAGGGAGAGAGAGGGAAGGGAGCCAGAGAGGAAGGAAAAAGGAGGAAGAGGATGAGGAACGTGCAAGACAAAGACTGCAATAATAACACAGAGACAGGGAATAAGAGAAACAGAAGGAAGCAGACATCCGAACCAAGCGGGCCTGTCACTTCTGTCCTATTCTATATGTCACCAACTGGCTCCTGCCTCCAGCCTACACCCAACAGGAGGGTGCAGGTCACACAGGGCATGAATACCAGGAGGTGGAGCTAGGGGAGGTGGCGACAGTCCCGATAAGGGGTCATCAGAGGGTTTCTGGAAAGACGCTAATGGAGGAACTACGCCCCAGCTCCGGGTGGGTGAGAGAGGAGCCCACAGGATGCCCTGCTGGGCAGAAGCGCAGGCTGAGACTAACGGAGAAGCTGAGCCCGGCCACAAGGGCGTGAGCCTGAGGGACCGACCGAGGGCAGGAGCTGCTGCCTGGCCCCTGACGCGGGTTAGGAGGGAATCACAGGACGCACTCTACAGGTTGGCGTGTGAGAATCGCGCATCGCGCTCTATGCATAAGCGTGCAGGAATCACACGGTGCGCTCCATACGCTGGCGCAACATCAAGCGGAGTCTAGATGCTTGGAGAGAGAACTGAAATCCCCCAAGCTCCCTGCCTTCTTGCTCGGCCTCGGGAGCAGCTGCGTGCTCCGCTGTTTCTCGGTGCCAGGCCGACTCCCCGCCCCGCTTCCCCGTGGCAGGCCTCGGCGGCAGTCCACTGGGGGGACTCCTGCACCGCAGCAACTGCGCTTCCACACCCAGATGTCCCCTATCCCTTATTCCTAAGCACAAGGCTGCGAAAGTCCTGGACAGAGGACAGCGGGCAGCAGGTCTGGGGGCCAACACGCCAGGCGCTTCTCGCCTCTTGTTCTCAGCACGTGCGCTGCAGGCTGGCCGCTTCTGGGTGGCGACCTCCTCGAAGCTGCCTTAGTCAGCCTTGGCTTCCCTGTGCCTGGACCTGTGCTTTCGTTGCCCGGAGCACACATTCAGCACTCAGATACTAAACTATTAAACTCTGTGGGGCCGGGGAGATAGCTCCGTGGCACAAGTGCCTGCCTGGCAAGTGCAAGGTCGTGAGGTCAAACCCGGTCCTGCCCCTGCCCCCAAAAAGCTATTAAACTCTGCATTTCTTTTTTTTTTTTTTTTTTTTTCTTTTCTGGCTCAGCCCACCCTGAGGGCAAGTCTGGGCTTGCGGAGCCCGGGATGGAATTGCGGTCCCCTGCACCTGCCTAAGCTAGCCTAAGCAGGTGCTTTCGACTGCTAAGCTATCTCGCCAGCCCCTGCATTTCTTTCCAGATGAATACTTTCCATATACAAGTTTTACTGTTCTCCAGATCTTCGAGCATATTTTATTAGGTCTGTACTTTTCCCAAGTCACAAAGTGTCCCCATCCTCCGGTTCTCCTGTCCCCCAGCCCCCGTGAAGGTGAGAGCTTGCGGCACAGGCTTGAGACCAGAGCACCCAGTCACTGGGTGACGGGGACCTCAGACCACTAGTCCCTGAGCCCAAACAGCCTCTGCACACACCACCTGCTCTTTAGCGCCAAGCCGCGCAGTACCTCAGACGCTCCTCCGAGCTTTCTCGTCTTTGTGTCAGTTGTGGAGCAGGCAGAGTAGGGCAACACGCTGCTGCCTGAAGCCAAGCAACTCCTCTGCGTCCTGCCGAGGCCCCACCGGCTTCCCCCGCTCACCGCGAAAGAAGCCACAGGGTCCTCCCTTTCTGCACTTGCGCGCTGGGCCTGTGAGTGCGGGGGGTCTCTGGCTTCTCCTGGGGGCCGGGGACGACACCCACTCATCTCCTTCACCCTGGCGAGGTGTTTATCGTTCGTTCTTCTTACATCTCCATGAGATCCGCGATTTTCTTTTCTTTACTTTTTTTCACTCTCACCTGCAAACTAGGGAAGCAGAGATAAGACCTCAGGGTTCGAGTTGGTGATAAAGGTGGCGTCCGCCTGCCCTGGCCCTCGCGATGCAGGCCAGTGGGCGCTGCTGGAGCCCGCGCTGCTCCACGGCTCTGAGCTTTGCAGGAGCTCTTGCGCTCAAAGTCCCTGCGCACTCCTGTGACGGCGCTGCATTTCCTCTCTGTGTCCCACGGGCCTCTCCTGCCCTCTCGAGCTGTAGAAGCCAGCCGTGCTCCTGCCGGGACTGTGACGCCGAGGCCCCTCGGGCGTCCACACAGCAGAACCGTTTGTTCCTTCCTTCACCTTGTCAAAGGGCCCCCTCTCAGCAGGCCCCTGTGGGAATTCCAGCCCCTTACCTCCCAGCCTCACTCCTGTCCCCCTGCCTGCCCCACTCATGTTCATTAGATAACTCGTACTGAGCAGGTGTGCCCCATTTCCCACTCAGGGAAACCTTTCTTCCCTCTGGTACTAGGGACTGAACACAGGGCCTTCTCACGGAACTGACTCTCTGTCTCTGTCTGTCTCTCTCTGTCTCTTCCTCTCTGTCTCTGTCTCTATCTCTGTCTCTTTCTCTCCATCTCTTTCTGTCTCTCTATCTCTTGCTTTCTCTTTATCTCTGTCTCTGTCTCTCTGTCTGTCTCTTTCTCTTGCTTTCTCTCTATCTCTCTGTGTCTCTCTGTCTCCCTCTGTCTCTGTCTCTCTATCTCTCTGTGTCTCTTTCTGTCTCTGTTTCTCTCTCTATTTCTCTCTGTGTCTGTCTCTGTCTCTGTCTGTCTGTCTCTCTCTCTCTCTCTCTTTCTCTCTCTCTCTCTCTCTCTCTCTCTCTCTCTCTCTCTCTCTCTCCAGGGTCTTGCTAAGTCAAGGCTGAACTCAACACATTGGCATCCTCCTGCCTCAGCCTCCCCAAGTGCTGGCTCACAAGCCGGTACCTGCCTGCCCTGCAGCCAACAGCTGCCTTCTGATGGAAGCCAAAGCCACCCATTCCTGACAGCGTAGGTCATTAGGGGTAATGTGGGGGAAAATACAAAGGAAGTCTGCCTCATTCCACTTCACACCTTTTTTCTTCCACATTGGAACAATTCAAGAAAATTGGCACAAATAAACGGAGATTACTTTGCATTGAAATGCTTGATTAGGAAAATAAATGATAATTTCTCCTTGCTTAAGAGCTATTGATAGGAGGTCAGCCATGCGCGTGCGGAGGTGGATCTCGGGACCGCCTTCCGACCCCAGGCTTGCTCGTCTCTGTGTGGCACCCTGCTCTCCACGTGTGCGATGGCCATTACCAGCCGCCCTCAAGGAAGCCATCATTTTGGCCTTGACAACCCCGCTATGTTCAATTTTTATTGATTCAGGTCACAGCCACACATTGAATTTGGCTTCTAAGATAGTTTTGCAACAAATGGGAAAAAAAAATTTTAGAAGTCTCCTTTTTAATTAATTCCTCTGCTAATTAGTTCTAACTTTAATTGATTTCAAGACTCATTTTGAGGCACTTAACACTGGCAGGCAGCCTCTTCCCTTCCAACTCCTTCAGCGAACTCATCCAATTAAAAATACATTACCCCATCTTCATGGAAAGGAACTGGGCGCCATTTTGGTTTTTTAAAAGCTCTCGACCTGAACTGCTATGGCTCCTTTCTGCAGGGTCAGTATCTGGCTTGTTCCAGCTCAGCTGCTCTTTGCCTCCCTGAAGGTCAGATCTAGAACAAGAGCTTCCTCTCTCTGGGCTTGTCCAACAGAATTTTTAGTTTTGTGCTTGTGTCTATGTGCCCTAACCCAAGAGCTCATCTGACCTGCTGTGGAAACATCCATTCACTGATCCACTCATGTCCCCCCTGCTTCCACCCATCTCCACCAAGGGATGCCACTAACACTGCCCAGGCCCACGGTGCCCAAGACAGTAACCACCAATCACACCTGGTTACTGCGTGTTGGAGATGGTGTAAACCCACACGGAGATGTTCTGTGACCATAAGACACACATGAGATTTTGAAGACAGATAGGACAGAAAAAACAAGGGCAATGCATCTCAATAATTGTGAGTTGAAATCATCTACAACTGACCATGTTGTGCATTAAAGAGAATACAGCATGGCAATTAAATTCACATTTCTTTTTACTTTTTTGGCATGAATACTAGAACATCTTAGATGATGTTTCCCTCAAACAGTGCTGGTCTAGGTATCAGAGACAACACAGAAAACAAAACGGAAATCTTTGGCTTTTTGCAATTTTTGTGCTGGGAATGCAGACCTAAAGAAGAATTAAAGTGTATGGTACACTGGATTGTGGCAAGTTCTGAGGAGGAAAAGAAGAAACTGCAATGAAGCAGAGGAACAGGGAAGGAGAGGCACAGAATCAGACAGGGAAGCCAGGAAGGCGTCATCAAAAATCACATGCTTTGGGGACAAGAGACCAGCTCGGGAGCAGAGGCTTGTTAGGTTCCCTACTAGTCAGACGCTTTCTTTTTTCATTAAAGAGAAAATTAAATTGATAAAGAATTTGAAAACAAGATGATATGAATTTGGCGATGGTTATTATCTTGCATATTGTCATCTGCAAAGTAGTTGTTCTGATTACCAGGTAGATGCATGCAAAGTTGATCTAGTGACATAAGTACTAGCTGTTTCTCTCAGCAAACTAATAGAAATTAGCAGTAAAATTGTATTAGCTAATACATACATTGATCCCCGCTTCCTTCTTTTCTCTTTGCCCCCATACTAGTTGTTCTCCCCTTTTGAGCAATTTCTTCCTTCCCCTTTCACTCTTGTAGTCAAGACTCTTACAGGAATAGAAGTCCTTCTAGTTAATGAACAAAAACATCTTCTATGTTTCATCTTTGCTTTTTTTTCAGTTTATGTAGATGAACCCATGGGTGGACGTAGCCTGGAAGACTCACATGTGTGCACACATACGTGCAAGCCCACGCACACATACACCCGCCCAAGATCCACCCCCTCTGCTAAGTCCTTATCATCCGATGACA
>PVKN010040850.1:0-10647 GCA_004027915.1 Capromys pilorides
CCCTACCTACTCAGAAAGTTTTATATGCTCCTCCAGATAGTTATCTCCTTAAGGAAGGGAATCACTAATTTAAACAAAGTAGAAAAATATCCCTGAAATTCTGGCTCTCCTCCATTTTTATATGGGAATGTGGACTACTCAAGAGAACTTATTACTCATTTAATTTAACAAATGTGAATTGATCCTACTTCCTGTGGTTGAGTTTCTCAGCCAGTGACATAGTTTTTAGATACCCATTGAACACTGAAAATATCAAAATTTAAAATGGATTTATTTATTATACCTGACTGACCAAATATCATAGTTTAGCCTACCCTTTCTTAAATGTCCTCAGGAAGAACACCTATAATACTTTGTGTTGAGCAAAGTCATGTGATGCAAAACATAATAGAGTATTGATTCTCTTATAATTTATTAAAAGTCTGTATCCAAAAACATGTTGGAACCACTTTTGGTTATTTACCTTTGTATTTGTGTAGTTACTTTAACCGCTAAAATCTTTCTTTGCTTTTTGGTTGTGTAGTATAAGGGGCCACAAATGGCCAGGTAGCAGTGTAGTCTTCCAATTCAGGAGAACAGTTATATTGCTCTTAATAGAAATATTTCTCCCTTTGAGAACTGAACAGGCAAAGCTGACATCTTGGATTGGAAAACCAACATTGCATGAGTGATTTATTCTACTTAGAAAAAAGAGCCACACCCACCCTTGATTCTTAGGCTCTTATATTTTTGTTATCATAGAGACAATACTGTGTCATGGTTTCATTACTATATGCTATTAGGTAGAATCTATATTTTTTAGACTTTTGTCTCCTAGCTCATCTTTACTAAACCTTTCTGTGATGCCCTCTATTTTTGAATAGGTGGTAAGATTCCTCAATTTCATGAGAATGATCCCACTGATTTTTTGCCTTTGCTATGTAAAAGTTCCTTGATAAGAAACAAAGCTGTGTAGAATACCATGATAATAAATAAAGTATTTGAGGACAGTAAAGTTTTAGTCCATACTCAGCTGGCTCCAAGGCAGAGTGGCAGTTGGCAGAGGTCAGGGGGCAACAGTTCATGGTGGCAAAAAATAGCAAGGGCAAACAGGGAGGAGCAACAATGCTAGCGAAAGTGTTACAGACAGGAAAGCATATCCACATAAAAAATGCATTCGTTCCACACAGCAATCTCTGTCCTCTGCATAACAGAAGATATCCAGTACACTCAGCCTGCACCAAGATGTCTGGCCAGCCCCAGTGGGCAACATATCATGGCAGGTCAGTGCTGGGTCTGCCTGATGAATAGCTGCATTATCGGGTGGGTGTATAGTTCAGTATCAGAATATGTGTATCAGTATACATTATCACATGTATGATTACATACCAGGTGTAATAGACTATGTTGATTAGCTCCCATGAAGGTATCACATCTAAAATAGCAGCTTCCAGCAGAGAGATTATCTGGTTAAGTTTACAGTAACCCACATTGATTCTCTAGAATTCATCCGACTTCTGCATATACAGCTACATTAAATGGTGATGTGATGCTAAAGTGTTAACCATCTATTTGTCTTTCAAGTCTCTGGTGCTGGCACTAACCATTGTAATTTTATCTGAATATTGGAAAGTTAAAGGAACTTCCATTTAACATTTCCTACTACAATGTTTCTTACCTCTAGGTCAGGATCAGTATAGATATTTTACTTGTGGCCTAGTATATCTATTCTGGTTTTATATTCTGGAAATGAGAAAGTTTCATAGAATGAATCCAAGGACTGGTGGCTCCACTGTGAGTTGAACCTGGGCTAGTATTGTAGCTATCACCTGAACACCATAAATCTACAGTTTGACTACAGGACCACCATGGTGTTTGGAGTCTCCAGAAATTTGTTTCAGCTCAGAGGTATGGTGAGTATAATTTTAGCCTGGTGTCTCAGTTACTTTTCTCTTGTTGCTGGGACAAAATACCCACATCTGGAATTAAAGAAGGAAAGGTTTGTTTAGCTCAAAACTAAGATTTGTTTTAGTCCATACTCAGCTGGCTCCAAGGCAGAGTGGCAGATGGTAGAAGTCAGGGGGCAGCAGTTCATGGTGGCAAAAATAGCAAGGGCAAACAGGGAGGAGCAACAAACAGGGCAGCAGGCATCTCTCCCTTTCTTATATTTTCATTCAGGCTCTCTGCCCTGGGGCGGGTGTAGCACTCACACCCATAATCCCAGCATTGGATCATGAATTAATCACACATTCTAGATGCCTGCCCCATGACTACATAAGGTTTCGTGGGTACACCTAGATACAAACCATACCATGGGTCCTCCAAGACCCTTTCCCCTTAAGTCAATGTATTTTCTTGCAGTTATTTATTCAAAAGCTAACCTAAATCCTGCTATGAGGCATTTGGCAGATGTGATCATGGTCCCCAGTTAGCTATCTTTAAGAAAGAAAATTCACCCAGGTGAACCCACTCTAATCAGCTAAGCCCTTTTAAAAGGACAGAGCTATTCCTAGGAAAAGCGAATCAAACCAAAAGGAACTTGCCACTTAGGAATTTCTCCACATATGACTCTGAAGATGGAGAAAGTAGGAGTGAGCTGTAGGAGCTGAAAGCAGATAGAAAATGATGCTCAGTAGAGAAAAGGGGCCAGTGGTCTCATAGCTACAAAGAACTGAATTCTGCCAGTCACTTGAGCTTGAAACAAGAACCCAAGCTCTAGAAGAAAAAGAACCCCTGTTGGACATCTTTTTTTTTTTTTTTTTTCATGTACTCAATAGAGGGTCTATAGGATCTCACTACATAGATTGGACTTGTAGTGATCCTCCTGTTTTCAGCCTCCCCAATGCTAGGATTGTAGGGGTGTGCCACCACACTCAATCTTAATTGCCATCTCAGCTGACCCTGGGGGCTGGAGCTGGCATGGCACCCCTGGGATCGAAGCCAGTCCCTGGGTCTCCCTAAGCAGGTGATATAATCTGCTGAGCTGTCTGGCCAGCCCTCCCTGTTGGACATCTTGACATTAGCGTTGTGAGAGCCTGCCTTATAGAAAATGCAGCTGTCATATTTGAACTTCTTGTCTATGAACTATGAGATAATAATGAGGTTTTAAGCTACTATTTATGATAATTTGTTATGGAGCAATATAGAACTAATGCAAAAGCCACTGTCTGGTTAGTCTAGAAGTTTCTCCAAATGCAGTCTCCCTAGTAAATGGTAAATGGCCACAAGGTTCTTAGAGAAAGAATTGGAGGGTGATTTACAGTATAGTTTTGTCAAAGTATGTATCAGGCTCTGATTCAAAGGGAGCCTAGTAACCCCTTCAGTCAGTGGCCACTGGATGTGTGTATGAGTGTAAGCTGTGTGGTGGCTAAAATCAAGAGTTTGGCCATGAGACTAGGAGATTTTTTCAGTTAAAGAAATCAAGCAGTATTTCATAGATTGTCCATTTATTTCATTCTTAAAAGTAACTGTGATCAATTTACCACAGGCAAAAATCTTTGTAGGCTAAAACATTTGTGATTATTGATTTATCCTGTTGCTTTTTATAATGAAAAACCGATCTTATTTTGATGTTTCAGTCTATCATCTGGCCTTTCTGATCCAGGAGCTTTTTTATCTGCATTGAAATCAAGGAACCCATCTCAGTGGATACATCTCCCAGGACCATTCCTGGCTTGCAAAGAACAATCATAGAACTTTTCAAGGATGCAGTCTCTCCTTACTAATACATTTTTATATGTCTTAGTGAAGGAATTTTCTGGGCCTCCTGGAGTAGTGGTGGTTGTTGGTGTTGGAAATGAGTGGAAAGGACATAAAATTGAAACTAAGCAGATCTCAGATAGATAAAGGCATGTGGTTGAAATGTATTCAGAAGGAGGAATATAAGCCTGATTTAAAATCACAGGTTACAAGGAAAAAATAATCATAAATAGGAAAATGAAAATCTGTAAATGACTGAGAGAGATGAATCTCAGAAGCATCCCGTAGGAATAACTAAAGAAAGCAGTAAATCTTGAAGCAGAGTCAGGAGACACAAAAAAAAATACTTAAGAATAAGGGGAGAGAATAGTTATACAAATACACAAAGCAAGGAAGGGGAGAACTTTGTGAAAAAAAGAATCAGGAATAATGCTTTATTATAATCATTTTCATTATTTACTAAGGACTATCTTCCTTGGTATTTTAAGAAACCAAGATTTTACATTAGATCAAAATTCATCTTAGTCTTTATATTTTTCTACTGGGGTTGCTAGCCCAATGTATTACATAAAAACACCTCCAGCAATCTGGGACCAGCATGCACACAGTAAGCCTAATGAGCAGCCTTTAAGCTCACCTTAACATTATTTTGTATTTCATTTAATCTTTTTAACAATATGATTGGAGAGTTGATCTTATCTCCATTTCAGCTATGAAGAATAAAGAAAAACAACTAAATCACACTAGTTAATGAGGCAAGGATGTGAACCCAGATTTGCCTAATTCGAATTTACTGTTGTAGACTCAAAAGAATAGTTTTTTTAAAAAAAGTTTACCTTCTACCGATGTTTCTTGCATCTGTGAATTCAGTCACCTGCAAATCAAAAATATTTCAGAGGACTGAGAATATAGCTCAGTGATAGAGCACTTGCCTAGCATGTGTGAGGCTCTAAGTTCAATCCTCAGCAGTGTGCCCATGCACACACACACACATACACACACAGAAAAGCATCTGTACTGAACAAGTGTAGACTTCTCTGTTGCCATTTCTTAAACAATACAGTATAACAGCTATTTACATTGTACTGGATGCTCCGTGTAACCTAGAGGTGATTTAAAGTATATGAAAGGATGTGTATGGGTTATATGCACATGTAAGTAACTTGAACTTACATGTAGGTTTTGGGTCCTGAAACCACTGCCTGTTGAGTCCCAAAAGACAACTGTATACAGGTTTGTGTGACACAAGTATATAATCTGCAGATACACCTGATTTCTAACACATAATTCACAAGTTTTAATCTCCTAGAACACCTATCTTGGATGAATAATGAAGTTTAGTTTAGTGGAGAATACAACAGATTAAAAACATAATGGCCAAACTTAAGTCTTGTTTCTGCACTAAACTTTATAATCAGGAACGTAAACAATTTTTGTTAGCTGTTTAAAAATGTGATTTTTACATACCATAACATTCACTCTTTTAAAGTATATAATTTAGTTCAAAATGTATTTATAAGTTTTTAAAACCATCCTCACTTTCTGATCCAAAATGTTTTCATCATTCCTCTCAAATACTTCTTACCCATTAGCAGTCACTCCCCATTCCATTTCTCATAGCCACCAGAAACCTCTAATTTACTTTGCATTTCTGTAGATTTCCCTATTGTGGATATTTCATATAAATGGAAACATACACTAGGCAGTATATTATGTCTGACTTATTTTCCACATTGTTAAGGTTCATTCATGTCGTAGTATTAATTAGTATGCTTCCTTCTGCAAGGCTCTTATCTTTTTTTTTTTTTTTTTTTTTTGACCTGCTCAGCGTGTCCTGGGAGTGGGGCTGGTGCAGCATGCAGTGCCAGGGGTCGAACCAACGTCACTGCAGTTGCCTAAGCTTTCCTAAGCAAGATGCTTTAGACCTCGGAACTATCTCACTGCCTAAGGCTCTTATCTTGTGTGTGCACATACATATTACATTTTGTTTATCCATTTATCTGTTGGTAGATATTTTGGTTTATTTCCACCTTTTGAATATTATAAATACATGCTTTACATATGTGCAGTATTTTGTATGAGTGTGATGTTAGTTCTCTTCCATATATACCTAGAAATGGATTTGCTGAATCTTGTAACTGTTTAACCTCTTGAGAACTGCCAAACTGTCTTCCAGATTTCAGTGTCTGTACCATTTTATATTTTTACACTTTGTCCTAGTTACTCTTATCTCATTGCTGGGACAAAATACCAAACACCCAGAATTAAGGAAGGAAAAATTTATTTAGCTCATATTTAGTGGAGATTTCAGTCCATACTCAGCTGGCTCTAAGGTCCAGTGGCACGTGGAAGAGAGCAACTGTTCATGGCAGTGGGAAAACAGCAAAGAGCAGAGGGAGGGGCAGCATCTGTGGCAGTAGCTAGCCTCTTTCCTCTCCTTGCATTTGTATGCAGATTACCTATGCTCATGTCCGTAATCCCAGTATTTGATCATGAGTTAATTGCAAACTCTACAAGTTGCCCCAGTGACTGCAGAAGGCTTTAGGGGAACAACTAGACACAAACCACAACATTCTTGGTAGCACTTTTCATTTTCTTTTTTTTTTTGGTGGTATCAGGGATTGAACTAAGAACCTTGCACTTGCCAGGCAAGCACTAATTCCACTGAGCCATCTCCTCAGCTCTTCATTTTAGTTCTTGATCTATCAAAAAAAAAAGTACAATAACAGTTTTGTGGGGAAGCAAATGTGAAATAGAAGAAAAGGGAGATGTTAACCAGAATATTTTTCCTATCTAATTCTACTATTTTCCTGTCTAATTCTAATTTTACTACATGTAATATTTTGTTCCTAGAAAAATCTAGGGAAGCAAATTAAGTAGTAAAAACTCAAAAAGTGAATAAGAGGTTTTTCAGCTTTACCTTTACAGCCGTTGTGTTTTATTTCTTACAGAGAAGCTCGCAGAGGCTCAGCGCAGGTTTGCTACACTTCAAAATGAGCTTCAGTCATCACTGGATGCACAGAAAGAAAGCACTGGTGTCACTACGCTGCGACAACGCAGAAAGCCAGTCTTCCACCTGTCCCATGAGGAACGTGTTCAACATAGAAATATTAAAGACCTTAAACTGGCCTTCAGTGAGTTCTACCTCAGTCTTATCCTGCTGCAGAACTATCAGGTACTTAGATTCTTACCCTGGAAAGTGACATTTTTAAGTAAATGAGAAATTCCAATAAATAGAATTACCTTGAGCTATACTAATTAGTCAATCCAAAAAGGAAAGTCATTAATTTTCTTTATTCTTGGGGGTTTTGATGTCCTTATTGACTAAAAACCCTGTATTAGAAGTAGTAAAATGGTGTTAACAAAATTTTATTTTTGAAGATTAGTTTTCTACATTTGTATAATATTTAAAGGTGTTCCTTGACTCTAAGACTAACAGTTTGCTTCCTGTTTTTAAAGGCAGCCCTGAACGTGGTAAGTAAAAATAATAATAATAATATATACTACTCTATTGTTGGATATATAAGAACTTTTATATTCTTCTTAACCACTAGCAAAATTTCTACAAAAGCAATTGAATAGTTAATGTTCCTGCTACAGACATTAATAAAATAAAAGAAAAACAGTTGGACAATTAACATTTCTGCAGCTAATACCAATAAAAGATCTTGACTTTTCAGCTTGCAACTAAAAGAATCCTTTCAATTTAATTGCCCCCAGACTGCAATATAGTGATATTAAAAAAATTCTAAAGAGAGAAATTAGGTTGTACAACGTAAATGTTGAAACTGAAAATCTAGGCTGTTATATTGCTCAATATTTTAAAAACCTGATGTGAAAAAGTGAAGTATCATGTATACTGAATTATGGAAATATGGAGCCTTCATTTGTAATTCTTTATATCTATTTAAATAATTAAATTTTATCAAGAATTTAATTAAAAACATATGTAGCCAGATGTAGTAATGCATGGCTATAACCTCAGCAGTCTATTAAGCTGAGGCAGGAGGATCACAAGTTGGAGCCCAGCTTGGGGAGCGAAGTGAGACCCAGTCTCAAAATAAAACATTCTGAGTTCTTTTTTTTTTTTTTTTCCTGAACCTGAGGTGTTGTGGGGGGGAGGGGTTGTTGAACTCAGGACCTTGCACTTGCCAAGCAGGCACTTGTGCCTCTGAGCTATCTCCCCAGTCCCTACCCCTGCCTACCCCTGAGTTCTATCCCCAGTAATACGAAGGAAGGAAGAGAGGAGAAGGAGGGAGGAAAGAAGGGACAAACATAATTTGTTCAATGATAAATGTTTAAATAGGGATTCCTGCTCTTTAGACAATCTGGTTACTGGATGCTTTCTATTTTATCCTTGTGATTTTTACTTCTCTTTTGTTAGGACACTATCAGATGATACAATAAAAATCATTCAACAAAAATTATTACCCAGGGCCAGCAAGATGGTTCAGCAGTCTAAAGCGCCTGCTTAGGAAAGCTTAGACAACCACAGGGACCGTGGTTTGATCCCCGGCACCACATGCTATGCCAGCCCCACCTTCAGAGTGGGCTGAGTCAGCCATAACATCAAAAGAAAAAAAGAAAGGGGGCTGGGGAGATAGCTCCATGGCACAAGTGCCTACCTGGCAAGTGCAAGATCGTGAATTCGAACGCTTGTCCTGCAAAAAAAAAAAAAAAATATTACTCAGGGTACCCAGGGGAGGACCACCCATTCAGGGCCCCCCTCCTGTCCCTCTCTTGGATAGGAGCTTTCTTTCCCCTAATAAATATATTCTACATATATATATATATATATATATATGTATGTATTACCCAGGGCTGTTAGAATTTTAAAATCAAAAGTAATTAAAGTCCCATATCTTTATCCATCTAATTTGTTAATGCATGTGCTTATTATTATTACTCTTTCAAAATTCTACTTCCTTTAATGATTTAATATTTTATCAAAGAACCCAGGTGGAAAACAACTTAGTAGAAAAGAAATGATAGAAGATATATGCACTGATAAATCTCTTTTCTTTGAAATTTTATTCCTAGCTTTTTTCCCTCTCCTTTGGTGCTGAGCATTGAACCCATAGTATTTGTCCTGAGCTACTTTTATTTTTTATTTTGAGACAAGGTCTCACTAAATTTCCCAGGCAGGCTTAAATTTGCAGTCCTCCTGCTTGAGCCTCTCATAGTGCTGACATTTCACGTGTGCACTATTGTGCCAGGGTTGTCTATGACTTTAAAATTTAATTTTTATATTTAAGTTTTATAACAATTTTGAAAAAGAAGCAAAGTATGTTGATGCTATAAAAACATTTATGTCTTATGGTTTACTAATTATATGCTTTTATGTTACAGGGCAGCACCATTATTACATTGTTAACTTTCAGCAACTTTTATTTTGGGTCATTATAAAAACCTCTGAGAAAAAACTCCCTGAAAATCAGAAGTGATTGTTAATTATAAAAGTCTACTTTTGCCAGAAAAAAAAATTCTGCTTTTTTTATTCACTTAAGATTGTACATTAAAGTATGAGAAAAAATTTGTAAACAAATAAGCAAATCTTATTTCTGAGTGAATGCTGAATGTTTTACTAATGGAGCTGTATGGTGAGCAAATTTAGGTGATCTCCGACTTACAGATTAAGCCTTACAAAGTGACAGTTTTCTGCCTTTCAGCTAACAGGCAGGCAACAACAGAATTTGAGAATGTAAAAAAAAAAGATACAGTATTTTAATATTGAAGAAAGTGAGCAAAAGAGGGAGCTCCTATCCATTATTAATTGAATCCTGTATGCACAATTACTTCTTTCTACTGACTGTTACTCACATTCCTGCCCCAAACAGATGAAAGAAAAATGAAAGTTAAGAGAACTAGATTTTCATTGCAGGGGCTTGTAAGCTTGCCTGGTGGAAGGGAAATCAAAATGTTTTCTGAAAATATTCTTTTGGCCAAAGGAGGAAAATAATACAAAATCTATTTTGAAGACAGTCATAAAAAATGAAAGCAAAAATGTCTTGCCTTAGAATTTGTTTTTTGGGAGAGAAGTAATAGAATTTGTAGTTCAGAGTCTCTCTGTGTTACCAATACTATACCACTTTGAAAAGAATAAGTGAAATAATACAGAAAAGTCTTGTCCTCTTAATAGTGTTTTTATGAAAATCATAGCTATTTCCTTAGGTAGCAGTCTTTGTCCTATTAGCTCTGTCAGTATTTATTGGTCATTATTTCTGATTTTCTTTGATAATGATAAAACTTAAAATTGAATTTCTTATTTCTTTCCATAGAATCTGAATTTTACAGGGTTCCGAAAAATCCTTAAAAAGCATGACAAGATCCTGGAAACATCTCGTGGAGCAGATTGGCGAGTTGCTCATGTAGAAGTGGCCCCATTTTATATATGCAAGAAAATCAACCAGCTCATCTCTGAAACTGAGGTACAGTAGCCCTACTCATTTACACATATTTTATTAACATATTTTATAGAAATAATTGCACATTGCCATTCTCCTTTTTCCATTCATACATCTACTCTTATTCATGATTTTTTTAAATGTATTTAGGACAGGATCTACAGGGTCTCATTACGTAGCTCTGACTCATAGTGATTCTCCTGTTTTCAGCCTCCCAAGTGTTGGGATTACAGGTGCGTGTCACCAGTGCAACCCTAGGGATGGGGCTGGCACAGCACACTGGGAATCATACCCCAGCCTCTGTGCTCTGCCTAAGCAGATGCTTTAGTCCCCTGAGCCATCTGGATGGCCCTCTCATGATTTTTTCCTAATGCTCTGTGATATACATTCACCAAGGAGTTATCAGGATATAATACATAATACATAATATATATTATATATCATATAATATATGTAAAATAATTGAGAATTATTTACATATCACTTACATTTAGAATAATGTCAAAATTTGAAACTTGTCTTTCTAGGCTGTAGTAACCAATGAACTTGAAGATGGTGACAGACA
>PVKN010040851.1:0-10646 GCA_004027915.1 Capromys pilorides
AGATGCTCAGCAGTTTCTTAACCAGCATGAGCATATTTCTATAAGTATAGTTACATGGGGTTTTAAACAGCAAAAAAATTCAGCAATCTCAAAGATGATATAGTAAGCCAATAATATACTTAAAATAAATGATCAGTCACATTAGAAAAGATCATTTTGAAAGTGAGCTGAGATAAACAAAATGATGCAAAACATGAATGGCCAGTTTAGCAAACAATTAGGGTCCATGACACATGTCTAAAATAAATCCAAGAGATAAAAATTTCTACTGCAAGTATGAGCAGCAGAAGTGACAGAGCTGCTGCAGGTGACCATAAATTCCAGAAATATCTTAAAAGCAACAACGGATTGTAAAAAATGAATCCACAGATCCTATTTAAGGCAAAGAAGATCAAGGTTAATTGGAACTAGTAAAATATCAGAAGATAGCATAAATGGCAAAAAACACCTGTTTATAGAAATTGTTGCAAAATTTTCCTAGCATGGGGGAAACTTAACATACCGATGAGTGATGCATATAGAAGCCCTAATAGCCACATCCAGAGAAGAACTCTCCATGACAATGAGTCAGGGAGCTGTACTTCAAACGAATAAATAAAATAGACAAATGCTCATAGTCAAATAGACATATGCATCATAGTCAAAATCCCAGAAGTACAACACAAGGACTGCATCTTAAAAGCTGTTGGATAAAAGCAAAAATTCACTTATAAAGTTGAACCTATCACAATTATAGCAAACATTCTCAAAATAAACCTTAAAATCCAGAAGATCTTGGAGTGAAATGTTGCAAGCCCTAAAAGTAAATAACTTCAAATCCAGAATAATACATATCCCGCAAAACTATTTTGAAAAACTGATGAAGAGAAAAGATCCTTACATGACTAAGACAATATTAAGAATTCATGACCATGGAACCAACATGACAAAAACTTTTCTAGCATATTCTAGAAAGAGGCATGTCATCCTTGCGCAGGCCATGGTAACCTTCTCTGTATCGTTTCAATTTTAGTACATGTGCTGCCAAAGCGAGCACTAGAAAGAGGCAATAAAGGGAACACTTTGGCAAAGTTTAATTAAATGAATACACTAGATAGGGTGAGAGTTAAACAGGAGGGATACGAAAGGGAATTAGTAACAGGAAAAACAACACACTAACAGGTACAAGCTATATCTTTCAGTAATAAATCTCCATATGAATGGTCTCACTTCTCAAACAAAAGACAAACTTTATTAGATTAGGAAAATTTAAAGCTGTGTGTACCCACATTAGAAAAACAGAGCAACAAAACTAAAGAACCTAATAATGCCAATAAAGGTGCTAGAAAAGGGAGAACAATCTAAAACCAAATTTAGGACAAGGAAGGATGTTAGCAAGAATGGAAATTAAAATTGAGACTAACAAGACAACATAATGAATCAATGAACCGAGAGATGTGCTTCAAAAGAATAAATAAAATAGACAAATGCTCAGTCATTCTTACTAAAGGAGGAAAGAAAAGACTCACATAATATAATTAAAAATAAAAACGCAAAATCACAATGAACACCAACAAAATTCATATTATTAGTACCTATTTTGAAAATTTGGCACAAGTGCCTTCCTGACAACTGCGAGGTCCTGAGTTCGATCTCTGATTCTGAAAAAAAAAGAAAACTTGTACTCCAATAAGTTGGAGAATGAGAAAAATGGACAGATTCCTAGATATATATGAATTACCAAAACTGAACCAAGAGATATAAAATTCCGAAGCAATCCAAAAGCAAGCAATAATAAAAAAAAAAAAATCCTACCAACTAAAAATCACCCAGGACCTAATGGATTCACCACTAAATTCTACAAGACCTTCAGAAAAGACACGCTCCCCAAACTCTTTAATAAAACTGAAAGGGAAGAACTGCCAAGCTTATCCCGGAAGGTAGCATTACCTTGGTTCCAAAACTAGATATTTTGAAAAAGATAGACAATGAGTCAACTTGTTCTCTAAAAGAGAAAACTGCAGACAAATATCTTTAATGAACATAGGTACAAAAATCTTCTCCAGCTTCTCCAACATACTAGCAAGCAATGCACTAAATTATTTAAAAGGTCATACCATGACAAAGCAAGCTTCATTTGAGGGGTGGTAAGATTGTTCAAAACAAGAAAATCAATAAATGCAATACATCACACAAACAAAAGCAAGGACAAACATTTCATGAACATCTCAACATATGCAGAAAAGCCCTTAAGAATATCCAACATCCATTCATGATTTAAAGTCAACCCATGCACGGCTGAGGAGATAGCTTGATAGTGTAAGTGCCAGCCTGGCAAGCGCAAGGACTTCAGTTCAAATCCCAGTATTACACGCCATGCCAGCCATGTCCCAGGGCTGGGAAAGCTGAGACAGGAGAATCCTGAGTCCGAGCTGTATAGTGAGACTTTATACCAAATAAATAAATAAAAAGATTAAAAAAAAAAAAAGCAACCCATTCAGGACCCCTCCTGCCTCTCAGGAGCCCTTCCTATTCGCCATTTTTACTCAGCATTCTTTTTCTCCAATACATTTGCCTAATCTTAAACTCTGTTGTTCCTTAGAATTTGCTCTTCAACTCTGGGAAATGTGAACACAGAACAGCAGACACTCAGCAAGTTGGGAGTTACATGTCCTTTACACTACTTAGATAATATACAGGTCCTATATCGACCTTATATGATTCCCCCTGCATCATTTGTAGGTCTCCTACTGAGATAACTGGACCAAGTTTAAGAGCTTGCTTTTGTTTCATAGATTCAGGATTGTGACTCGCTTAGGTAATCAAAATTGATTTTATTCATTGTTTTTGTCAATTGTGTGTGTGCTTTAAATTTTTATGCTTTGTCTCTTTGTACACATCGTTTGGCAAAATGATGATAAATTTAAGAAAGTCGGAAGGTTATGATGCTTTTTTAATAGGACATTTTATTTCTGTTTTGTGTATGTTGCATTTGGACTATTTGCTGAACTTACTGGTGTTCCTTGCTTGACCTTTTAGAGACCAATGATAGAAAAAAGTGGTGCTAGAGTGCCCTCTGGTGGCCTTCAATATTAAATTCTGTAAAATGGGTCTTTTGATGAAATCTAGTTAGCCCAGACTTTCAGCTGTCCCTTCTAGAACTTTAACCAACGGGAGCTGCTCCGCCAGCTAGTTAAACACTCTTAGAGCAGCCACCACTCTTCAAGCAAAGGACAGGCTCCCCAGCGCCTTCTGGTGAATCCCATTAAAGCCAGCGGCTGAGGGAATGTTGACAAATGGCAGTTAGACTCCTCTCCAAAGATAAATCTCTCATTGCCTGGACCAATGTAAACTGAGAAGTCCACTTAATGGTTATGAGCAGGGCTACTCTCTGGCAGATACCCAGAGGTTCCCCAGCAGAAGCTGGGCCCTGACAGCCCAACTTACGTAGCCAGCAGAAAAATCCCCACTTATCTATTGTCCCCACCTGCATTTCTCAGTGAGGTGGAAGGAACTCGTTCAGTGATCCTGTGGTATCCTCTGCCCACAATGACCAGACGCAGTGCTGTCAGAACCTTTTACTAAAGCCTCCATTGAGAGCTGAGCTATAGGTTGCAACTTTTCTCTCTCTCCGAGTACATTAGTAACTCCCTGAAGTTTTTCTCCAACTCCTTGGGAGTTAACTTTGGAACCATTCATGATTTTTTTAAAAAAACCCTGCAGAGCCAGTTATGTTGGCACACCTGTAATCCCAGCACTGAGGCAGCTGAGGCAGAAAGATTGCTGTGAGTCTGAGACGAGCCTGAGTTACATAGTGAGACTCTGTCTCAAAAAAAGAAAAAACTTAAAGAAAATAGACATAGCAAGATAGATTTCAATCTGATAAAACTCATTTGTGCCAACATCATATTAAATGAAGAAAAACTAAAACCTTTCCTCTACAATCACTACCATCACCCCTGTTCACCACTGTACTCAAAACACTAAGCAGAGCAATCAGGCAGAAGAAATAAATAAAAGGATGCATAGATGGAAGGATCCCCAGGGACATAGCTCAGTGGCTTAGTGCCTACCTGGCAAGTGCAAGGTCCTTAGTTCAATCCTTGGTACAAATTTTAAAAAGTAGCTGGGTGTGGTGGCACACACCTATAATCCCAGCACTTGAGAGGCGGAGGCAGGAGGACTGGTACAAGTTGGAGACCAGCCTGGGCTACAAAAGTGAGCTCAAGGCCAACCTGAACTGCATAGTGAGACCTTGTCTCATAAAGAAAAAAAAAAAGTGTAGCTGACTGATTCACAGAACACAGCGCTTCCACTATACAGAAGGATGAAGTCAAACTTTTTTTGTTTGCAGATGACATAATCCTTTAGGTAGAACCCAGAAATTCAACCAAAAGACTCCTAGAACTAAGAAAAAATTTAGTAAGGTTCCCAGATACAAAATGCACAAAAATCAGTATGCTCCTACTCAACAGTAAGGAGCCCACTAAGAAAAAAGTTAGGTAAACTATACCATTTATAATAGCTTCAAGGAAAAATAAATATTTAGGAATTAATTCAACAAAGGATGTGCAAGCTCTCTGTCACAAAAACTATAGGACTCTAAGAAAAGAGAGCATAGAAGACGTCAGAAAATGGAAAGATATCTCCTATTCTTGGATAAGCAGAAGCAATATTGTCAAAATTCCCATATTACCAAAAGGAGATATATATATATATGTATATATATATATATAATCTCCAATCACCATCCAACAGCATTCCCCCAGAGAACTAGAAAAAACAACTATATAATTCATATGGAACCACAATGGACCCAAATAGCAAAAGCAATCCTGAGCTACAAAAGTAAAGCAGAAAACTTTCATGGCCCCAGATTTCAGATGTCACAAAGCTTGAATCATTTTTTTAAAATATCATGGTATTGATCTCACAATGAAATGAATAGAATAAAGGATGCAGAAACAACACCAGGCACAGTCAGCCGTCGGATCTTGGTGAAAGGAGCCAAAAACATATGCTGAAGACAGCTTGCTTAACATATGGTGCCAGGGTAAATGGCAACACACATGAGGAAGATTAAATAGAGACCCACATCTCTCACCATGCACTAAGCAGAAATCAAGATTGATTAAATACTTAAATATTAAAACAGAAATACTTAACCTGCTGGAAGATAAAATAGGTAAAATTTTAGGGCAAGGAGTTTCTGAACTGAATAA
Source organism: Capromys pilorides (assembly GCA_004027915.1). Lineage (NCBI taxonomy): Eukaryota > Metazoa > Chordata > Mammalia > Rodentia > Capromyidae > Capromys > Capromys pilorides. The sequence goes on from PVKN010040851.1 coordinate 5,202, forward strand.
CTGCACAAGAAACAACATTGAGAATCAAAATGGGATTATATCAAATTAGAAAGCCTCCACACAGAAAAAAAAAAAAAAAAAGAGTTAAGGATAACCTACAGAACAGGAAAAGAGTTTTGCCAGCTATTCCTCAGGCAAAGGACTATTATAAAGAATACATAAAGAACTCAAAGTTAGTTGACACGCCTCACGCGGCAGACCATTTTCTGGCTTTTCGGAAGCTCTGAGGTAGAAGTTCCAGGTTCTTTCTGCTGCCTTCATAAACAGCATTTCGCGTGGTGCCAACTTTTCAAGGAAGAGGTTTCCAGCGAAGACGAGGAGATGGAAAAGCGGAAGCCATCCATGGTGTTTCTGCTGCTGCAGTGAAGCAGCAGCCAGGTGTCTGTGGTGAGCTCAGCCACGCATGCAGAGGTGGACGCGGGCTCTGACTTGGCCCAGAGTTTCAACAAATATACTGAAGAGGATTTTGGATTTTCATTCACAATGACCAATCGCTCCAAAAATGGGGAAAACCTTGATTCAGATCCTGCTTTAGAAAATGTTAACCATCTGCCTATTCTTGAGCAGGTTGATAATTCTGGCAGTTGCCACCATCAGGAGGGACTGAAAGACTCCAATTTTGAGAATTCAGAGCCAACGAACAGAATGTACTCAAAACTGTATAAGGAAGCTAAAAAGATTAAAAAGTGGAAAGTGAATGTAGAATTGGAACTGAAGCAGAAAGAACATAAGTTGTAAGAAAATAGAAAGACAACTGAAGCACTATGAAAAGCCATTCAGGAGCTTCAATTTGAAAATGAGAAAGTAAGTTTGAAATTAAATGAAGAAATTCAAGAAAATAAAGACTTAATAAAAGAGAATAATGCTACAAGACATTGTAATGTAATGTATTCAGTAAAACCTGTACTGGAGCTTGAGAAAAGATGAAATATAAGCATGAAAGGAAGTAACCAGACAGGCTCACATGGATTTAAATAATAGCATTGAGAAAATGATAATTGCTTTTGAGGACCTTCGTGTCCAAGCTGAGAATTTCAGATTAGAAATGTATTTTAAGTTAAAGAAAGATGATGAAAAAATCTAGAACCTCCAAGAAGAATACAAGGAGGAAGGGAATGACAAGGAAAATTAGGTATCACCACTGTTGCTCCAAAGCATTGATGAAGAAAATAAAATGAAAGAGTTAACATTTCTTCTAGAAGAATTCAGAGATAACGTTAATCGCCTAGAGGAAAAGACAAATGTATGGGATGAAAACTTAAAAGAATGAGAAGAACTGTTCTTCGAATGAGAGGAACAATCTCTTGGCATCTGAACTAGAAGTTATTAAAATGTCTTTGCAAATGAGTATGAACACTCAAAAGGCTTTAGAAGATTTACAGAGAGAAACAAAAGCAGCATGTCAACTTAATGAAGAAAAAGAAGCTCAAACAGAAGAATTTGATAAAGCTAAAGTTACTCATACATCAATGTATCAATTATTATGAATGCACTACTAATATGTTTTGAAACTATCATATTGTTATTTCCTATTAAAAATTAAAATTAAATAAAAAATAAATAAATAAATAAATCAAATCAATTTATTTATGTAAAATAAAATAAAGTTACTCATTCATTTGTGGTTACTGAACTTAAAACTACTATTTGCAGCTTAGAAGGATTATTAAGAACAGAACAACAAAGATTGGGAAAAAATGAAGATAAACTGAAAATATTTACTATGGAGCTTCAGAAGAAATCAAGTGAGCTGAAAAAGATGACAAAGTTTTGTTTTGTTTTGCAGAACCAGGGATCAAACTCAGAACCTGGCACTTGCCAGGCAGGCACTTGTGCCCCTGAACTATCTCCCTAGCCACTTGACTAAGTATAAAAATAACACAGAAGCAGAAGTTGAAGAATTGAAAAAAGTCTTAGCAGAAAACTGAAAGCTTTTAGATGAAAAGAAACAAATTGAAAAGATTATTGAAGAATTAAAAGGAAAACAACAGGAACTAACTGGTCTTTTACAAAACAGAGAAAGAGAGAGAAACGCATGATTTTGAAATACAATTAACTGCCATTGCCACAAGTGAATGGCATTATTCAGAACAGGTTACAGATTTGAAAACTGAGCTTGAAAAAGAAAAGCTGAAGAATACTGAATGAACTGTAAATTGTGACAAGCTGTCACTAAAGAACAAAGAAGTGGCACGTGAAAAAAGTGATATGGCTTTGGAACTCAAGAAGTAGCAAGACCATATTAATAACAGCAAAATGCGAGCAGAAGGAATGTTGAAACAAATACAAAATCTGGAAGAGACGAAAATACAACTGAGGAAAGAATTACAATCTGTGAAACAAGGATTAAAAGAAAAAGAAGAAAAAGTTAAATGTAAACTGGACAAGAGTGAAGAAAATGCATGAAGCATTGAATGTGAAGTTATAAAAAAAGATAAGCAAATGAAGATATTGGAAAACAAGTATAACAGCTTAAGGAAACAAGTTGAAAGCAAAGGCAAATATATTGAAGAGCTTCAGCAGGAGAACAAAGCCTTGAAAAAAAGGGAACAGCAGAAAGCAAGCAACTGACTGTTTATGAGATAAAGGTCAGCGAATTAGAATTAGAACTAGAAAGTTCCAGACAAAAGTTGGAAGAAACGACTCACAACTATCAAAAAGAAATTGAGGATAAAAAGTTACCAGAAGGAAACGTTTGGGACAGATTGAGAAGGCAAGACTGAGAGCCGACAAAGCAGAAAAATTAGAGAAAGAAATAGATTTATGATGTCAACATAAAATAGCTGAAATGGTAGCACTTATGGAAAAACATGAACACTAATATGATAAGATGGTTGAAGAAAGAGACTCAGAATTAGGATTGTATAAGACCAGAGAGAGATTATATGGATAAGGCAGATAGCAACGATATACAGTGTGCCTAAGGAGAGTCACCTAAAGAGAAAAAACATTCTCTCAGGCTTTCACAGAGATCAAACTGGTCAAGCAATGGCCATGACTCATACAGATGGCTGACACTGACAAAAGTTCTACAAAATGCTGTACATGGTTTCAAGGTAAATCCAGAGGAAATTTGACTGGCCTGATCAGATACAAAAGTTACATGTTTTGTTATATGGGTCTTGCTTTAACTTAACCTTAACCATCCAGCAGAAAAGTTTAACCACAAAGCATAAACAGTAAAGCCAGATTAGTATGCTGAGCTGTAAAAGGCTCAAGTCAACAGCTTCTGACAATGCCAGTTATGCTGATACCCACTACTATTATGGAAGATTGAAATATCCACACAACTACTTTCTCTTAGCTTAATGAGAAGAAATATTTATACCAGTAGTGTTTATAAAAGTTATCATGTCTGTATCTTGTACTCTGAAATATGAAGATAACACTATACATTGTATTAATTATTGTGACTGTCCTACTAACATGTTTTGAAACTTGTCTCATTGTTATTTCTTATTGAAAGTAATAAAATTAAATAAAAAAGTAAAATTTGAAAAAAATGACCAAAGAACAAGAGCAGTCATCTCTGAGAGCATCTTTGGAGACTGAACTATCTAACTTCAAAACTGAACTTCTGTCTATCAAGAAGCAATTGGACATAGAGAAGGCAAAGAAAATCTCAAAAGAAAGGTGAAAGTAAACATAGTTACTCTGAAAGAAAATGATAAGAAAATACAAACATCAGACTGGGTGTGGTGATGCATGCCTGTAATCCCAGCACTTGGGAAGCTGAAGCAGGAGAATCAATGTGAGTTTGAAACCAGCCTGGTCTACGAAAGTGAGCTCAAGGCCAACCTGAACAGCATAGCAAGACCCCCTCTCAAAAAGGCAAAAAAATAAATAAGTAAATAAGTTCAAAAATTAGAGAAAAAGAAGGGCTACACAGATAGCCAATATTTTGGCCCTAGCCCTTGAAGGTCGGGGAGGACTCAGGACATAAGAGAACCTGTACTGTAACATCCTATAACTCAGTGGTTTCCCAAATTTTCTGTTCAAGGAGATGATGGGACCACAGAAGAAAGGGATTGTTGATGTATAGTATGCCTAAGGAGAGTCACCTAAAGGGAAAACATTCACTCAGGCTTTCACAGAAAGCAAACTGACTCATCCAGACAGCTGACACTGATAACAGTTCTACAAAGCACTGTACATGGTTCCAAAGTAAATCCTGAGGGGATTTGACTGACCTCGGGAGATACAAAAGTTACATGTTTTGTTATATAGGTCTTGCTTTAACTTGCCCTTAACCACCCAGCAGAAAACTTTAACCACGAGGCATAAAACGTAAAGATAGATTAGTATGCTGAGCTGTAAAAGACTTAAATCAACAGCTTCCAACATTACCAGTTCTGACAATAATCTATTGTGATTATGGAATATGAAACTATGTATACAACTACTTTCTCTTAGTGCAATGAGAAGAAATTTTTGTACCAACAATAATTTGTCTACATCTTGTGCTCTGTATAACTACTACAAGGACAACAATATGCACTGCATTGATTATTGGGAATGCACTACTGTGTTTTGAAAGTGTCACACTGTTATTTCTAATTAAAAGAAAAAAAATTTTAAAAAGAAAATACAGGACCCGGGCACCTGTTGGGTGGGGACCCCTGATCTGCCTCTATCTCCCAGCTCGTCTAGCCTGAACTCCAGTCCCAAACTCATCTGCCATCTGGTCTGGCCCGTGCGTCTCCCAGTCCGGAACCCATCCGCTGTCTGGTCTGACCAGCGCACTTGCTGGGTAATGACCCCGAACCTGCCTCCATCTCCTGGTTCTTCCCGCCCAGGCTCCAGTCCCGAACCCATCAACCAACCCGTCTGGCCTGGCTGCACCAGCCTGGTAAGGACCCTCAGCCTGCGTACATCCTCAGACTCAACTCCAGAGCTCTGACTCCACCCACAGTCCAGACCCACAGGGCCTCACGGCAACCAGCCGCCAGACCTGCAACTCGCAGCCAGGCACCACTGGAGTGGGACAAGCTTGGCGGATCCAAAACAAACTCCCATAGGCGCTAACAGCATAACGTCACCAAAGTACAAAGATCACTGTCATACAAAATGATAACAACAAGGAGTAAGATGCAGTCGCACAGCCCAAGCCCACCCAATCAAATATAGGAGATGATACCATGGAAGAAAATGGGAATCATGCAGCCAAAAACTCTGAATTTGAGGTAGGCCAACAACTACAGAAACATGTAGAGCAACTCAGATCAGAGATAACATCTGACATAAAAAAAAGAAATGCATGAATTAATAGAATCTGAAGTGGAAAAACAATTGCAGAAATGTGTGAGCGAAGCAGAACAGAAATAACCCCTGAAGAAAAAAAAGACATGTCTAAATTAATAACTTCTAAAGTAGGGGAACAAATGCAGAACAAAGAGGAGAGCAGAGCAGAAATAATCTCTGAACTAAAGAGAGAAAGGATAACTA
>PVKN010040852.1:0-10649 GCA_004027915.1 Capromys pilorides
AAAGAGGCCAGAGCAACAGTGAGGATGAGGACACGAGAGAGGAGGGCCAGCAGCCACCTGCTGGTGGGGACAGTGTCAAACCTGGGGTGTCAGGCGGACTTCCTGGAGATGCACATGGAGGACATGGAACTTGAAGGCGGATTAGAGCCATCTCAGGAATGTCTGTACAAGGGAAAAGTGCCCAGCAGTGTGTTGGGAGGAAGGATATCAGCACAGTGGAACCCCTGTGTGGCCCATTGGGGAGGCCAGATGCAGGGAGGTGCCAACAGAAGAGGGCGCAGAAGCCAAACTGCACTGAGAAGTGCACAAAGCAAGAAGTGGGTGGTGGGGCACCTCAGGAGGGAGTGGCAGGGGCAGGGGAGGGGCACCCTAACAATAGAGTGGGGTGGTGCCTGAGCTAGAGAGAGGAAGAGGATCCAAGGTCTGACAACCTAACCCGCCACACCACATCGAAGGTGAGGCTCAGCCAGGAGGAACCCGGGGGGGCCAAGGCGGAGACCTTCAGACCTCACAGTCCCCTGCTCCACCCTGGTGTGCACCGCTTCTGAGCAAGCTCCACAGTCTGTCAGAATTGAGAATCTTCCCTCAACTGCTGATATTGGGGTTAGGTTTTGTTGTTCTTATTGTCATTATTTTATTTTATTTTTTTTTTCCAGCAGTAGGATTTGGACCCAGGAGCTTGTACATGCCGGGCAAGGTACATGCTAATACCACTGCGCTCCAGTCTCAGCCCTTATTAAAACATTTGTTTTAACTGCAAGGTCCTGAGATCAATTCCCAGTACAAATAAAATAAAGTAAAATAAAAATTTTGAGGTAGTCTCACTAAATTGCTTCAGCTACCCTTGAGCTTACAATTTTCCTGCCTCAGTCTTCCACGTAGCTGGGTTTACATGCATGCACCATCATGCTCAGCTCAGGGGCAGTGCTTTTTAAGATCAAAGAGTTCAAACTTCTGATAGTTAAAACCTGGTAAGTACATGAAAACTCCAGCCCAGAAGGAAAAAGGAGGTAGGGTTGACAGCTTTATGTATATTGAATTACGACCCCATACTCCAAAATTTGTACACTAAAAAACTTTAAAAGGGATCTTGGACTCATGACTGAAATAGACCCCTGTTAGACTACTGGCCCAGGTACTGCTCTGCCTTAAACCAAGAATTCCAAGAATGCTACAGATACTGGTCTACTGCTGAGAAGTAGAATAGAAAAGATTTACTTCGCCCTTACCACGTAGTATCCCATAACACATAACCATACTCTGAAGAAATTCTTCTTTTCCCATGTTACAAATGGGAAAACTAAGATTCAAAACATCCAAATTGAAGTTTAAACCCAGGGCCAACTGATTATGTCTATACAATTTGTGCATTTTTAGAACGAGACTGTGGCTAGTTCTACAAGCATTCAACTAATACTTTCTCTTAGACAGTTAAGAACATCATGTATTAGTTATCTATAATGGTGTGACAAACTATTTCTAAATTTAGGAGTATAAATCAATAGATATTATCTCACAATTTCATGCAACAACTTGGTTGGTGTTATGGTTTGTGTATAAATGTCCCCCTAAATCCTCATGCAGTCATGGGGCAGCTTCTGGGATTTGTGACTGATTATTGTGGGAATGAGTGCTGCACCTCTCCTGGGGCAGGTGATTTGCATTTCAAGGGAGGAAGAGAAGTTAGCTGCTTGAGCTACTGCTACCTCTCCCTTCGCTCTTGCTCTTTGCCCACCACCATGAAAGGTTGTTTTCTGCCATGTGCCTCTCTGCCTTGGAGCCAGCTGAACATGGACTAAAACCTTCAGTAACTGTGAGCTAAATAAACCTTTCCTTTCCTCATTTTGAGTGTCGGATATTTGTTCCCAGGGTAATCAAGAATGTTGGACACCTGTGACTCAAGATGTCCCACAGTATTGAAGCCAGGATATCAGATAGGGCTTAAGTCCATAGAAAGGCTCAGCAAGGGAACTGCTGCCGACTTCTCTCCAGGGCTGGTGGCAGGTCCCAGCTCTTTACCAAAGGGACTGCTTTCTGCAGGGCTGCCCCAGAGCATAGCACATGGCCTTCTTTGGGGAAGCCACCCCAAAGGAGAAGAGAGACAGTGAATACACGGAACTGAAGCCACAGCCTTTTTATTACCTAACATGATCCTGTTCTTCTACTGTATTTCATTGGTGAGAAACAAGTTCAGCCCACACATATGCAGAAGAGGACAAAAATGTGAATACTAGGCAGCGGAGATTACTGGAGTCCATCATAGAGGCTGCTGACCGCTGACCTCAGTCTGAAGAGTTTTTATAGCCAGCCTATCTTGGCTTTCCCACAAATAGCAAGTTGCTTCTTCTGCTATTAATGGACAGCAATGTTTAAAGAACTTCATGGGCACATACAGGTCCTATTGCAACTACTCACTTATAGCTGAGACATAGTCTCATTTGGAAAAGCTACAATGGCATGCCTATTGGCAGTCCCCAGGGAAGAGGAGGATAAGTTTCTCAGATTGTGGCCACAGACCTTGTGTGGGAATTACAGCTGCCATTGCTCATAGAGCAATTTTTGGGAGGCGAGAGGTGGTAGGAAGGAATTAGGTTTGCTCAAGGGCTGGCAATTTTGAGAAGATGGGAGGGCTGTGAATTTTAAAGCTCCATCTTCTGGGGCTCAGAAATATAAACAGCTTTTTAAAAATGTATTTAGGACAGGGTCTACAAGGTCTCACTACCTATATTGGACTTGTATTGATCCTTCTGTTTTCAGCCTCCCAAGTGCTGGGATTACAGGTTCCTACCACCATGCCCAGTCTCAATTACTGTCTCAGCAAACCCTGGGGGCAGGGCCAGCACAGCTTATGGTGCTGGGCATTAAACCCCAGTCCCTGCCCTCTGTCTAGGGGATGTGCTTTAGTGTGCTGGGCTATCGTGTTAGCCCCAAACAGCTTTTTTTTTTTTTTTTTTTTTTAATGTATTATGGCCGGCTCAGCCTGCCCTGGGGGTGGGGCTGGTATAGCATATGGTGCCAGGGATCAAACTGCGGACCCTGTGGTTGCCTAAGCTTGCCTAAGCAGGTGCTTTAGACTGCTGAGCCATCTTACTGGCCCCAGCTTTAAAAAAAAAAGAAGAAGAAGAAGAGGAAGATCAAGACAAGATGAGTATGCACTGACCAAGGTCTTTGTCACCTACGATGTTTTTCCTTTCTTTTTTCCTCTGATAAGACCTTAGTTTCCTGGGTTAGTTTTTGTAGTTCTTTGGGCAGATATGCACAGGACTGAAGACTAAACAGAGGCATTATAAAGATCAACAGATGCACAGGGTTCTGTGAACCTAAGGAAAGATTTAGCAGTTAACATCTTGGCCATTTAGGTGGAACTTCTCTTTAAATTGAAGAATACTGGCCCAAAGCAGGGAGGGGATATAAAGATATTAGCTGATGTGATGTTACCCAGTAGGGAGGGAAAGAAATGCATACTTCCTCCATCAGCCAGCTTGGATTGGAGGTCCAGGCAGGAAAGCCATAAGCTTCAAAGACTTGTTTAAGTTCCCCTTTGCTCTGATCTTCCCTCAAATTTTCACCTTCTCCACCCAAACATGTCCATCACCAACAATGGCTGGGGTCGTAGTTGCTAAAGAGCTTCCAAGGGAGGACAGGAAGAAGATCCCAGGAAAGACAGGAAGTGTGAGTATAGGTCAGCATTGCTAACTGGGACAGTTCAAATCACATGTCCTCAACAGTTCTTCCATGCAAGCACGGGCATCCAGAGATGAACAAGATACACAAACTTGTCAACAGGGTTTCAGCATTCAGAAGAAAGACTAATGACAGTAGAATAAGGACAATCAGTACCTGGCCAACACACAATTTTTGTCAGCCCATCAAGCTGTTCATGAAGACATCTTTGTTTGGTATGGACTTGTGCAGTAGCTCCCAAGCTGACTTACTCCATCCATCCATCCATCCATCCATCCATCCATCCATCCATGCATCTTGCTGCTACGAGATCTTTCCAAAAAGCAAATCTAATAGACTCCCCCAGCTAATGAGGGCTGAGCCTTTTGAATAGTCCCTAGGACCCTAAGCAATCCCCCAGCTTCATCCTAACTTCTGCTCTACTCCAGTCACACCACAGGCTATGGGCTGTGGCAGGTAGGGACCAGGCCATGCTATCTGCCTGTGGCTAGGAGCTAATTCAGGCAGCCACTTTAGGACACATTGCCAGATTATCCTTCCTGTCTGGGAGAGGAACCTCAGAGTTCCCTTGAAAACACTTCTCTCTCAGCTTGGATTGTCTGCTTTTTTGTTGTTGCTGTTGTTTGCTTGTTTTTCGGGACCAGGTTCAAAACTCAGGACCTCGCACTGTTGCCAGGCAGGCACTCGTGCCACGGAGCTATCTCCCTGGTCCCTGGACTGCCTGTTTTCTGTGTCGCTGATAAAACAGGCGTTGTTTAACCAATCTAGGCTCTGCCGGTGGCTGGCGCAGAGTGGGCTGGTGTCAGTAAATGACTTGGAGTGGATTGATGTCAACTCTGGAATCACAAGCAGAGCAACCGAGTCGAGAATTTTCAATTTCCCCGAATTTTCAATTTCCCCGAGGAAGCAAGAACCTCCGAAGCGCCCGAGGTCCCTTGCTCTGGCCACGCCCTCTTGCTTATCTTTGTGCTCCTGGCGAGCAGCGAAGCCTCCCACCGACCGTCAGCGCCTGGAGCCCCGGGAGCAGAGATGCAGCTCCCTCAACCTCGGCTGGGCGGGAACGGCGCGGGGAAGCAGGTGCGGAACGAAATTGGATTTTAAAAGATGAGTTGGAGCCTGATCTTAAAAATAAAGTGTTAACATGTGTGTGTCTAAGGCGAGGACCCCAGCAAACCGTTTGCTTTTCCCGGCCGCTGCTTCCCACGTTCCTCAAGTAGAGGAACCAGCTATCCAGTGGCTGCGCGGTTCCATTCCTCCTCAGGGGCACCCCCTCTGGCGTTCCAGACGGCTTGAATGAATGGGGTGGGATCGGAGCTCATGAATGAGTGCGCCGGGGAGCGCGCGGGTGAGTGAATGGCGACCGAGCCGCTTCGGCTCAGGGGTGCGGGCGAGGGTTCCACTTCCCTCTCCCGCCAGCTGGTGGCCACGGGAAGGCGGCGGCGCCGGCAACGGCCCTAGCTGGGACGGCCGGGGCGCGGGATGGTGGGGGAAGGGGCGTTCCTGGCGGCCGCGCCTTCCTCGGCTATTGGATTAGTGGCCTTCAGGGATGAGCTCAGCCGGATCGGCTTTCAGCTGCAGCCTCGGGCCGGCCGGGAAGGCGGGGAGCGGGCGGCGGCGGAGGAGGGGGAGGCGGCGGCGGCGGCGGCGGCGGCGGCTGCAGCATCCAGAGCTGGCCGTGGCGGACGGCGCGCCCCGCGCACAAAGGCGCCCAGACCCCGGGAAGGCGATGAGCGTACCGCAGCCCGGGCCCGGGCCCCAGATGCAGGCACCGCCGTGTGTGCCTGGTGCTCTGGGGAGGACGCTGGGCAAGCCGGGGGTCAGCGGCCGAGGCTCGGCCCGTGCGCTCTGAGCGCGGGATTCGCTGCCCTCCAGGTCAGGCGCCAAGCTTCGGAGCGCCTTAGAGCGCGGGCCTCGGCGCGCCCCTAGGATCCGCGCAGCGAGGCGCCTTCACCACTCTGCACCCGGCTCCCGGCGTCCTCCCTAGCAGCGCCTGAGCGCCAACTTCGCCAAGAACGCTCCCAACTCCAGGCCACCCTGCTGGGCAGGGCGGGCGCTGCTGCCGGGCACCAGCAGTGAGGACGCGCCGCTGGCTCTCCGGAGGAAGCCAGCATCTGCAGGGTTGCTCGGGCGCCCCGGAGTGGGCAGCGAAGGCAGCAGGCGTCTCTCCTGGGAGCCTGGGACCTGCCAGTGTTGGGGATTCCTCCCGGGTGGCGCTCGCCCTCTCTTTTATGGTGAGTATTCTCCAGCGCCTGGTAAGGGGCGCGTGGGGGTCGAGGGCTGAGATCCCTGAAATCCGGTTGCGCGGATTTAGTGCGAGTGGGCATTCGTCACAATTAACGCTCCAGGCGTCTTTCGGGTCGCAGTCTCAGGGTATTTCTCTCTGCAGATTATGGCAGTCCAAACTGTGGTTTGCGCAACCTTAGGGCGTTGGGGTCAGCCCCTGGGACCATGAGTTCGAAGCCCACTGCTAGTCCGTCTCATGCAGACAGAGCAAAATATTGCCTCCAGAGTCCCTCGCCCGGATTTGTATCCAGTATTCATCAGTCACTGGCCCGGTGACCTTGGGCAAGGCGCCAGACCTCTGTTTCCTCATCCATGAGATGGGGATGAGGATTGTGCGATTTTATATTGTATTTATTGGGGCATCTGTGTGACGGTAGGCAGAGCTGTGTGTGACCCACAGGAAGCACCCAATCGTAGTTAGCTAGCATTATTATTAGCTCCGTCAGCCCCGGCATCCCAACAACTTTCCAGAGCTGCAGCAGCATCCCCGCTCCCCCGTCTGTGAAACGGGGACAGTGATTCCCGGGGAGCTTTGCGTCCCGGGGTTCGCAGCAGAAGTCAAGCGCCTGGCAGGCTGTAGGCGCTGAAGAAGCGGCCGCTGCTGTCCCGTTTATTTCTGGCGCTGGGGCGTGAGGCTGATCACCTGGCCGAGAGCTGCTCAAAGCCACTTTCTGGCCTTGCTCTAGACAAACTTGGTGATGCTCGGATCGAGAGGAGGTGGGGGCTCCAGGAGTTCCGGCAACCGGGAAGGAGGTCAGACCTTCCACTGAGCAAACCGGGCCGCCCCGGTCGCACCGCGGGCTCCAAGCCAGCAGGGGACGCCGATCCGCGGACCTCTGAGTGGCTGGAGAAGCCGGAGGAGTGTCTGCGCCTGCTGCCCCCTGGCCAAGGCGCGGGCTGCTGCAGACCGAAGGGAAGAAGAGGGCACTGAGGCCGCTGGCTCCAAGAGGTCCGACTGGGCTTGACTTCTGCTTCCACCATCAGCCCGCGGGATGACCCTGAGCAAGTTCCCTGACCGCTCCAGGCTCTTTGCAGCCGCACCCTCGTATCGGATTTGGGGGACTTGAACATGGGAGTCCTCGCCTTTTAGAAATCTGAGCCCCCATCTTCCCACTCACCTTCTGTTCCCCGCAGTTTGATGAGCCTAAGCCTGAAAGAAGAGAAATGGCTCTGAGATAGCTGTTAAAATGAGGTCTCCGCAGCTACCCACAGTCGCCCTAGGGAAGAGCAGGCCTCTAGACTGACCGACCTCTCTCCGTCTGTTTCCTCTACAACTAAATCCTGAGTCTTCTGCCACTCAGGCTGATGGGGACATTTCCCAGATCCTGCTCAAAATCTTTTTTTTTCAGTTGCAGATAAATGTAGTTTGGAGAAAAGCAAAATGTCAAAAGCATGAGATGAACCTACTTTACACGGGGCTCTGTGTGTGTGTATGTGTGTGTATGTGCACATGTGTGTGTGAATTTGTGGTTGCTCCTGAATGTGGTTCTGGGGACTGAACCCAGAGCCTTCCCATTGAGCTACATCCTCAGCCCTTTTTCACTTTGAGACCATGTCTCACTAAGTCACTAAGTTGCCCAGGCTGTGCTCAAATTTATTATCCTCCTGCCTCAACCTCTGAGTGCTAGGATTATAGGAGAGTGACATCACTGATTCCATTTATTAAGTTTCCTTACTAAATGGCAATAAAAATACATAAAGCTATCTTTGGCAAATGGCAAAAGCCAATTTACCAGCCATTCTACTCAAATATTACTCCAATCTGCATCTCTCTTACCTTAAAGACTGGTGAATTCTGTGTTTAAACTAAAGCCTAAAAGGAAAAAACCCAGCACAAATAGCAAAAGGACACATGCCACTCCTATAACAATGGACTCATCTCTAAATGTGCAAAAGATTCTTCAAGTCAATCATCAAAAGACCAAACCGAAAGAACTAAAAATAATTTATAGAAAAAAAGAAATAGAAGCCAGGTATGGCATTCCTGGGATCCCAGCCCTCTGGGAGGCTGAGGCAGGAGGACTGTAAGTTTGAATCCAGCCTGGGAAATTTAGTGACTTAACGAGAACCTGGTTTATAATTTTTTTAAAAAAATACTTTTTTAAAAAATTTGAGTATATAGCTCAGTGTGAAGGTCCTGGGTTCAAACCTCAGTACAGAGAGAGGGGGTTGGGGAGAGACAGGAACAACACTAAAACCTGTGACAGGCTCCCCTATGTCAGTAAATAAGAGAATTGTAGGCTGCAGCTATAAGGCCCAGTTTTGCACATGCCAGATTAACATCTTTTAAAAATGTAAATAGAACAAAATTTTCCCTAGCTTAGAACCTCCTCAGTGCTGCCAAGAATGAAATCCACATGCCCTAGAGCCCCAGGCCTGCTCCCTGCCCCTTCACCCCTTCTGACCATTTGCCTCTGTCACCACCTCCCACTCCCTGGCCTTCTTGGTCTTGCTCCAGTACTCTGGGATTATCCACCTGATGGTCACCCTGCCTCCAGCACTTTTCTCCTCAGTTTCTCATAGGACTGGAACATTTTGTTTTTCTTTCTTTTTTTTTTTTTTTTTGTCTTTTTCAGACAGTGTCTCCCTATGCAGTTTAGGCTGGCCTTGAGCTCACTTTTGTAGCCCAGGCTGCTCTCCAACTTGTGCCAATCCTCCTGCCTCAGCCTCCCAAGTGCTGGGAATATAGGCATGCGCCACCATGCCCGGCCCAGGACTACAACATTTTCATCACTTGAGTGATCCTGTCTTTGGAGGCTCCATTCCTATCCCAGAAGCAGCCGAGCTCCAGGCTAGTATAGAATTCTTATATTTTAGGGAAAAGACTCAACACAACTCATCATGCTGCAGTGGCTTAATTTTTTCTAAGCTGTCTGGCCAGTTGTCATACATCCAAGCTCTTGAAAGTTTCTTTCCCTGCTGGTACAGAAACAGAAGGTATCAGGCAGCTTCCCAGCTCACACAAGCTATTCCAAGTAGAAAATCGAAAGGCTGCTGGGGCTGAGATTGGGGTCATCAGAAGTCTCTCGTAGTAGCCTGTTTTTAAAGGTGGACATATTAAGTGTACCTCATTTCTGTGAACATGACTGTATATTTTGGTTAAAAAAAGATCAATCATAAAACATTTAAAATCCAGCAACACATTTTAAATAAAACATGGTCCCTACTTAAGCTAAATGACTTTCCTCCTGATGCTCAGAAATAGAAATCTATCTGTTCCGAGACCTCAGGAAAAAGCTGTCTGGCTCACGCTTTGGGAGAGAGAAAAGTTTACTCCAAATCAGCTGTCTTGAACTTGGTGGACTTTCAGGAGACTTCCAGGGCAGTGTTAACTGCATGTGGCTTGTCATTCACACACTGCTTTTACAACTAAATACTCACTTAAAAGGTATACACAGAGGGGCTGGGGAGATAGCTCCGTGGCACAACTGCCTACCCGGCAAGTGCAAAGTCGTGAGTTTGAACCCCGGTCCCGCAAAAACAAAACAAACAAATAAATAAACAAAAATAAAATAAACAAAAGGTATATGCAGGAGTGCAGGGTGGGTATTCCTTCCGCAGTTGGAAAGACTCTTCTTAGTGCAGCCCAGGTAGCGGGCACAGGGTGGTGCACTGGTTCTGGATGCAGACAGAGACTGGCTGGGCACGGGGCCTGCCAGCAGAAAACAGCATGTGATGCAGGAGACATTTGTGGGATACAACAGGCAGGAGAGGACTCAGCGAAGGGAGGATGGGGGTGCGGGTCAGCCAGAAATCCCAGCAGGTCCTTATTATGGTCTCTTACATTAACCCTGAGGCTTAAAGAGTTTTAATTTTCTTTCAGACACCCTGATTTTCAGACAATCAATTATGCCAAATGGGCAAGGTTCATCTTGGGAGATAAATGAGGTTGGACAGCGAGATTATTGTGTTGTCCTAACAGATGATTCCCCTAGAGGGTCTGTCCCGTTAGGCAGCCCCGCCTTCAGCCCTTCTTGTCATGCTTTCCCCAGACTGAGCTATACTGGGTCACAGAGAGGCCAGCTGTCCTGCAGACCAGCTCCCATGTGCCCGGGGCAGCCCTCTGGGCACAGGGGCAGGTGCACAGTGCCCAGGCTCCCCAGGACTGCACATGGCCTCACTGACTCAGAGCTGTTCCCTTTCAAATGACCTTGCAGGGCTCGCTGGCCTGGTTACCGCCCAGCAAACTCCATCCCCTCCCCTGCCTGCTCTCTCTGCTGGCTGACAGCTGAGCTTCTGCCTTGGGGGCCCCCAGATCCGTCACACGTGGGAGGATTCCCATGGAAACCCCAGGAGGAGGAGAGGCTGGGGAAGCCTCATTGATTCTGTGCCAGGAAGATGGGCGTGAGACGGTTCCACCTGGGACTGGACAGATGGCTCTCTGTGAGCGCTGGGGGAAGAAAGGGCTTGCCCAGCCAATCGTGGCATGAGCTCCCTGTGTGCATTAGGGAACAAGCAAATGGACATCTGTGAATAAAAGCCTGGGAATTCTTTAATTCATTCTTGTTGCTGGGTTCATCCTGAATGAATGTGTTTTCATAAAGCAGCCCCTGTGCTTAGATTTGTACCAGGACAATCTTAAAACGATTTCAGTAGAACCAGGGCCAGGCAGGTATCATTGCCCCGTCGCACAGAAGAGGAAAGTGAGGAATAAAGGCACAAAGTGAGCTGTCTGAGCTCTC
>PVKN010040853.1:0-10647 GCA_004027915.1 Capromys pilorides
GCCCAAAATTAAGAGGAAAAAAGGTTGATTTAGCTTACAGTTTGTGTAGGTTTCAGTCTGTAATGAGCTGGCTCCAAGACAGGGTGACAGATCACATGGTCAACAGTTCATGGCTACAGAAAATAGCAAAGGCAACAAGTGTGAAGGGAGAGGGGCAGCGAGGCTCTTCTCCTCCCTTGTCTTGTTCACAGGCTGCCCACCCACACCATCTGCAGGCCTTCCTCTTGCACAGGCTTAGGGTGTTTACAAAGTCAGGAGCTTGGCCCCCAGCTGATCAGGTTGTCACGCAGATACCTCCTCAACTTCCCAAGCTGACACACTGTGTCACCCATCACACATGATCGTTAGAATATCACAAGGAGGCTGTCACCAGCAGCACTCTCAGGCTCACTTGAAAAACAAGGCACTGAAGAACAGCCAGAAAGTTCTTCCCTGAGGCCAGGCCCCAGGAGGTATGGGAGGGACTCGAACCTGGTGCCCTGGCTGCAGACCTGACTAGAGCCCCTTGCTTGCCACCTGCTCGGTTTTATTATCCACCTGGCCTCAGGCTTTCTGGATGGCTCCTCTGGTGCCTCCTTCCCTTTTCCTGCAGCAAATGCTTGTCTCCCTCCTTGGGTTTCTACAGGCTCTATTTTGAGGCAGCTGCCCTCTGTGTGCAACTGCGGACTTTCATTGTCCCTCAGAACAAAAGTTTGGGGCCAGGAATGGCAAACGCACCACCTGGGTGGTGGGGACAGGTGGACTCCAGGCCTCGCAAGCCAAGAGCTCTGCTGCAGCACAGGTGTGGGGCTGGGACTCCACCTCATCCAAGCAGCAGGCCTGCTGCAACGTGGAAGTGAGCCTCTGCCTAGCAAATGCTTTCCCATCTAACCTTGGAGTTTTCATTTCATGCAAGAAATCTACTTCAATGCTTCTTGCTCCAAAAGAATGCTCAAAGAAAGAAATGAAAACCATGATCACCAGGGTGTGGGAACAAATAAATTTTATTTAATTACAGAAATAAGAAAACTCTAGGCTAAGGAGATAGCTCAGTGCTCTAAGCCCCTGCCGCACAAGCTTGAGGACCCGAGTTTGATCCCCAGTACAGCATGCCATGCTGGCCTTGGAACCCAGGGCGTACTGTGCGAACTCTGTAATCTTAGAGCTGGGGAGGCTGGGCAAGGAAGATCGCTACAAGTGTGAGCTGCTTGGTGAGACCCTGAAATAAATAAATAAACAAATAAATTAATTAAATTAAATTAAATAAATATTTAAAAAAGAAGAAGCAAGAAAGCCCAAGTCAGCTCCACTTAAAAAGTATCCTCCCGTCCTCTCCTGACGTGGCCTCCTGTGTGTCTCAAATCTGGACCAAGAGCAGAGCACGGTCCTCAACGGTTTCTGGCTGTGCTCACCCTGGTCCTCATGTCTCCCCAGAGAGGAAGCCCGGATCCTGGCAAGAATTCTCCCCGCTGCAGCTTTAGCTCTTTATCTGTCAGATGGTGCGATGCAATGTCTGCCTTGAGTGCAGCCATGACTGTTGGCTCCCTACGCTGTGCCAGTCTCCCAAGACCCTGAGCCTGAGAGCTAAATTAAGATTAGAATGGATCTTGGGAATGAATATGTTCTCGGAGCACAGGTTGGGCAAATTCTTGCTGCCGTGTGACGGTTTAGATGCTGCCCAGAAAAGGAGTCCACCTCTGTGTCAGGGTCTGCACAGATAGAGGAAGGCAAACATTCATGTGCCCCGTGCTAGAACAAGGAGGCTTGCTGGTCACTTCTGACATAGCCAGACAGCTCTTGGTGAGGCTGCTGGACACCTGGCCTGCAGATAAAAGCTCAGGCCAACAACAGACAGCAAAACTCACCAAATGAAATCACAACTCCTGTAACTAGAATGCCTCCTATGTGACAGGTACCACACACACACCTTACCACTCTACACATCCCACGAAATCTTTTATGCTTCCTACTACAGAGGGTTGAGGAAATGAAATCCATTTGCTCAGCACCTGGAAAGCAGTTAGGTCCAGTGGTCCGCAGGTGCTTGTGTAGGCCCTGAGCCGCAGGACTTGGTCTCCGTGTTACGTCATGCCACCTCCAGACCCCATTGCATCAGTTCCTTCTCATCAGGAACCATAGCCCCTAATGTAGCAGCATGACCATAACACACAGGGCAAGAGAACCTCCCCCTCCCAGCAGCCCAGTGGGAGAAATAGGCCAGCAGAAGTCTGTAAAATGCCAGGGTCAGTTCTAACACATTCTTTCCATGGCTGCAGTGGAGTGTCCTGGTGTTTCTGGAAGAAAAAGGCCCAGAAGCAGACACAGGTAGCGAGGAGGAGGCAGGCCTGGGAGGTCACAGAGAAGGAAGAGAACAAAACCTCTTGAGTTGGCAGTCTTTGACGCTTCCTCCACCCTGACAGAGCCTAGTGTGGCGCAGCGGTGGATCCCTGCTGAAGCTATGGAAGGTCTGCAGGGAGGCCTTGGAGAGCAAAGCTCTTGCAGGAGCTTTGACTGTCACCAGTGTGTGCACACATTGCATGGACTTTTAGCGTCCCACTCTGATCCATGAAAGTCTTGAGCCCCTAGAACAGGGCCTGATGTACAGTAGGCAGCTGGCAATATCCATTAGCAAATATGCTAGGAATGCAGGCATGAAAGAGGAAATGCCAGTAAGGCTCAGATGAGAGCAGAATATGATGGCAGCCATGCCTGAAGCTCCAAAGTGGAGCCCAAAAGGTGTCATCTCATGACTTGTGCAAGACTCCGACTAGGTGAGCAGAAGCTGAGAGGCCTTATCATCCTTGAGTCCCATGCCAGAGGCATCAAAACAGGGAGAAAGAGAAGGACTGTGAGCCTCTGAGCTTGAAAAGTGAGAGTCACGATAAAAATTTTCAATGGACTCAATGCTATTAAGATCCCACTGCACAGATGGGCACAGCGAGGCTTTTCCAAGACTCTACAAGGCGATGGTGGTATGTAGGAGACTAGTTCAGTTTGTCCCATCTTATGCGATGTTTTCTAGACACCTGGCATATGCCAGGCAGTTTGGTCCTAGGAGGGGGCACAGATATCAGGACCAGGAGGCCTCTCACCCATGCAGCCTGGGCTTCTCCTAGAATGTGGGCCCTACTTTCCCTTGAGCACACTGAATGCGAAACTCCTGGCTGATACCATGTGAGGACTTTGGAATTCCAAAGGGAGCTTCCACCAAGCCTGAGGGACCTCCTGAAGCAAACTATGGACTCTGACCTCAGTTTGTGTGAGATGTAAAGTCACAAAGGACATTTCAGGGGAAGAGGCACCAAGGGCACCACAGGGAGTGGCTCTCCTGTTGTCTGCTTTTTGTAAAACCCAGGAATCTGCACATGAAAAGAAAACGCATGACAGAGGAAAGCCAGTCACTCCTCTCTTCTCCCTACTTGGTGCCTTCAGGGCCATCTGCCCTTTCCCCCAGTGACCAACAGGTGACACCTGCCCCCAGCCAGCCCATTGTTTGACTTTGTCCTTCACAAATCTAAAACAAAATCCCTCTGACGTGATGTCATTGTCAGAGAATGCAGGAAACGAATCAGGCGGTGATAAGGACAGGGGAGGGGTCATGCACAGCCATAGTGGTAAAAACAGGATATGAGGCAGGCTAAAATCGGAAAACTAAAACAGAAGCTCTGATGCGGGGCAGCCAAGGACACATGAGGGGTAGCAGTGCTCACTGGCCAGTCCTCAGTCACTGAGCAGTTTTGTCCGCAGCTTCTATAAGGAAGGAACGGGAAAATCTCTGCCAGTATCTAGACTGTGGAACCTAGACCTGATTGGACTCTTCTCTCTGGTTTCGTGGCCACCTGCCATGAGCCAGGTGCTTCTGAGACACCTGGCTCCATGAGAATGCATTCTCTGGCAGTCACTGTCACCTGCTGCCCTTCTGGGTCCCTCTGCTTCCTGTGAAGTTCACTTGGAATCCATGACTGCAGGACACGGGTTCTTTTCCCTCCCTGGTCTCGCTCCGCTTTCGCTTGCCCTTGAGTCCCCCTAAGTCCTCCGCTGCCCTCTCATCCCTGCCCACCTATGGCTCCGTGCTGGAGTTGGAAAGCAGCAGATATTTCAGTTTCCACAAGAGCCCCCACTTTCTCACTTTCTAGTCAACCCTCTGCCCTCCGGCTGGGCACATTTTTGCCATTCTACCTGGAAAACTCCTGGAATTGGAGCTGGGGTTGCCAGTGCTGAAAGCTGCCTGCGACCGAGCTGTCCCTCGCCATCATGTCAGACCTCCTCACGATCCTCCAGCCCCTCTTCTGTTCTCTTCAGCACTGCAGCCAATGCCTATTTTACTCTGGCCCTCTCTCTGTGTCCTAACTGATGACTTCTAGAAACCCCTCAAATAGTGAACATACAAAGATGTTCCAGGGTTCAAGTTTCTGAGGTTTATAAATAGTACAGGATTTGCATAAAACTTTGTGCATATTTTAAGTCACCTCTAGAATTCTTAAACAACATAAAACAATACAAATACTATGTAAATAGTTATTTCACTATGTTGTTTAGGGAATAATGACAAAAAAAAATTTGCATGTTCAGTAAAGATTTTTTTTTCCAAATACTTTCAACTCACGCTTGGTTGAATCTACAGAACGGCGTCTCTAGGCACAGAAAGCTGACGGCTTCCTTTGCATTACCAAAACTACCTGCTCCAACATTGTGATAACCATGCTTCTCAACTTAGGGATTAGCAAGTTTGTTTTCTAGATGACATCTGGCATTTTGTACGGCAGTTTTTGTAGTAGACCAAGACCAGGGGATGTTGCTAATGCCCTACAGCACCCGGTATCACCCCAGCCCTGGAAACAGAATCCACTCGCTCCAGAAGCCAGCCGTGCAAGGCTAGGCGGTCTCATTCCCGATGGCATGTACAGCAGCATGTGTGCAACCCAGCTACTCATCATTCGAATGTCCCTCATGCCTGGCTCAAACCCTGTGCAGAAGAGGCGCCGCCCACCCTCTGCTGGAGGTAAACACGCTTCTGAGTGGGTAAACTCTTACCTGCCTGAAACATCTGTGTACCTCGTCACCATGCAAAGCATGCTCACAGGCCCAGTGTTCGCGGAAACATACCTGCACACACAGATACATAGACGACAGGGACTCTTTTTCTGTATGCTATCTCAGGCTGTGATTTCTAGTTTATTTTAATAACTACACAGGCCTTGAGGCCTATCTGTCTAACTGTTCCTATCTCCTGGTTTTACTGTCACCTCTACAAAAATAGACAGGCAGGAGGAGGGAGGACCCAGAGGAGAGCTGGCACTAATGTTTTCCATGCTAAGTTCCTGGGAAAAAGGAACAGAAAGACATTGCCATTCCCCAGCACTGCAGAGCCAAATCGAGACACAACTGGAATCACGGCTCCCCCACCCCGGACCGCTCTGAGTTCTTCTGGGTCAGGAGTCCCACCAGGCACGTAGTCCTTGGTTGTTTGTCAGCTCGCAGGCATCTCCAAGTTGCTCCCTCCCTCCCTCAGAGGCTGCGTCTTACTCACTTTAGTGCCCAGGAAGCCTGTGATGTTCGTAACCCTGTGATGAAGAAGCAGACCCAGGAGTGACTCGGTGAGCTACAAGCCAACGCGCCTGACCAGCTTCAGATGGAAGTAGGCAGGGGGCAAAGGCCAAATGACAAACGCTCACATTTGTTGTGTTCGAGACATTGGATTTATTCAACTAACCAAGGCAGAAATGCTAAATTCAGTGTTTGAGAGACTCCGGTGTGCCAGTCGGTGCACCACAACCGTGGAGTAGCAGCACAGGCCAGGAGGACACTGGGAGGGACACATCCCACAACACAGAAGGCTGGCGATGCTGGCAGACACTTAATAGGCTGTCTCAAAACAGCCTCCTGGAGAGGATTTTATAATCCAGCCAGCACAAAGAAAGGACAAACATTCAAGATGTTAACTGTGCAAGTTACCCTAATATGATCAATACACTTGTGCACATGTCTTTTTTAAAAAATCTTTTATTTATGCCTGATACAGGGTCTCACTACATAGCTCAAACTCATAGTGATCCTCCTGTCTTATCCTCCTAACGCTGGGATTGCACAGGTGCACCACCGTACCTGGTTTCCGTGGCCGCCTTGACGCAGAGCTAGCATGGCATGCAGTACTGGGGATCAAACCCAGGTCCTTGTGCTTTCCAGGCAGGCACTTAGACTGCTGAGCCACCTCCCCAGCCTCTGTGCATGTCTTGAAATAGAACTCTGTTGTACAGCCACGTACATTTGTATGTGTCAACTCGTTGAACACTATAAAAGCAAAAATTGTAAAAAATCATCACCAACATCCTGAAGTTTTACCTTCTGCTTTGATTGTTTGGTTTTACAGTGGAGAAACTGGTGAAGCCCTTGTTTCTGAATATTATCTGAAAATAAAACTGCTTCATGTTATCTTCCTTCCTCCTAAGACTACTGCTGGTCTCTATTAGCTATGCTTTCAGTTAGCATATATGCAAATAAACTACTTCAGTCCCATAGCTGGACATCACATGTGAAACACATAGAAAGTGACACAGTGCGTCATTGCGCTGATTGTCCCTGGGACACAGGGGACTTTGTGTTCTCTACTTTACTTTTTACTCCTTTCTGCTGGGACGGAACACTAACTAGTGCATGTGTCCACTGCATTGTGTACAGTGCCTGCCCTGTCCTCGTACTTTTACCCCGAGACCCAGGAATGCAGGATGTGCCACGTGTGACCAGCATGACCACTCAGCTGAGGCTGAGGGACAGATATCAATAGGTTCTAAGTCCAGACTGCTAAATTATCATGGCCCTGAGTCAACATGGCTGAATTCTAAGAGCAAGAGCTTATCTTCCCAGAGACTACCTTCTCCTTCGCCCCCACCCCTCTCCTGGGGCCAACTTCCTTTTACCTTTGCCATGCCACAAGGGAGCCCCCAATCAGCTCCTCAGGTATCATTGAACCTGTCCCTCAAGCTCCACCCCTAGGAAAAATCCATATAACCCTAACTCCCCTTTGTCTCAGGTCAGAGGACTCCCTGGCTCCCTGAGATCCTCTCTGTGTCCTCAGAATCAATAAAGGCCTCTCCCTCCCTCCCTTTCTTTTTCTTCTGCTTCTATGTCACACCAGCAAAACCTAACAGATATCTCAAACAAATGGCTCCAAGTTTTTACAATGTTTTAGTCACATTTTGAGAAATGAAGAAACATCTCCCTGCAGGTGGCCAGAGCATAAGGACGGATAGCGAGAGAGTTGGTGGCGGTGGAATGAGACCGGAACCACTTTCGCAAGACGAGACAAGAGGTAGAAGGAAGCCCACCATGTCTCGGGCTCTGGCTGCCGACCATCCTCAGCTGTTGCTCTGGGAACAGCCTCTGTTCCTCCCAACAATTTCCTCTCTACCGCTTTTAAATAAGCTGCAGTGGGATTCTTTGCATTTATGCCACTGCTAGCAGTGATTGATCCCATTTGCTTTGTTTTTACAAGGAGGAAAGAGCCCTGAGAATGTTGGTAAGTATAATTTATATTGAGGTGCAGCCTTTTGTTTACCCCTATACTCAGACCACCTCTCTGCAACTGTGGCAAAGCCATAATCTTACTCTAGGAGGCTCTCTAAGAACAAATACAGGAGCAACAGTGCCTTCCGGGGCTGCCAGAGGAGTGGTTCCCTCTGTTTCATCCTACCTGTCACCACTACCTCCTGCCCCACACAGTCCAACCTGGAGCTGCCCATTCAGCAGGATCCTGGAGGTGACCTGGGGACCCTAGCTATTCTGGGTCAATGGGAAGATGCTGAGTTAGAGACCTGAACATGAGTTATTGCTACATTGCTTGCAAAGCAGGTGAGTATGGAAGTTCTTAACCTTCTGTATTAGTTAGTTCTGGAGAGGAGCAGAATCAATATAAAATACATGCATCATTATGCAAGCAGATGTATTAGGTAGCTTACAGGATCAGAGGCCAGGAAGTCTGTGCTGCAATGCTAAAGAAAATGAAAACATATCTAAAGGCAGTGGTGAGACAGCAGCTCTTCCAAAACTGGTACATAGATTGTTCCCCATTTATTTCTTCCTGACTGCAAAGCTACTGGTTAGTGCACTCATGACCAGGAGGCCTTTGCCCTCAGTTTGCTGGCAAACTGACATCCACAGATACACCCAGAACTGTGCTTTGCTAATCTGCAAGGCCTTTCTTGCCCATTTCCATTGCTGTACCAAAATTAATAGCTGTACCTCCTCAAACCTCAACTTCACAAGCTATAACCGCTGTGAGGAATGGGTTCCTGCCTCTGAGAACCTGAGAGAGGATCCCAGAAGTGGCATCCACAAGCTCTCCCAGGGGGGTCTGGCACGCAGAGGTGTCTCCTCTTGCCAAACGTGTGCCTCATGTTCTTTGTTCCTCCTTAGACTTTTGGCCTCTTCTTTTTAATTTTTACTTATTCATTTGATACGGGGTCTCCCTATGCAGTTTGGACTCATAATAATCTTCCTGTCTCAGCCTCCCCAGTGCTAGGATTACAGGTGTGCACCACTGTGCCCCGTTTGGGTGACCTGCATGAGAGCACACCTAGGATTCCAGGACCAGCTTGGCATGCAGTACCAGGAATGGGGATCAAACTCGGATCCATGTGCTTGCTAGGTAGGTGCTTAGACTTCTGAGCTAACTCCCCAGCCCTTTTTTGGTTGAACTGATTTTTGGGAGAGGTTTAAGTTTTTTATTTTGTTTTTGTTTTTGGTGCCAAGGATTGAACCCAGGGTTCCCAGCTTGCTAGGAAAGCATTCTACCACTGAGCCAAATCTCCAGCCCCAGACTGCTGGCCTCTTTAGCAGGACACTCTCTCTTCACATGTTCTACTTTTGCATCTCCAAAACCACCCTGTGCCCCTGACCTGTGCAACACAGATGTTTCCTTAGGACCTCCCCAGTCCTCAGCCTTTAGGTTGTCCGAGGCTATCCAGCTGGCATGACTTCCACCCATAACAAAGACATGTCAGTCAGCACGGGATGACAGTGCAGACATATGGCCTCAGGAACCCTGGCAGGTTTCAGCAACCCATGCTTCTTTCTGGTCTGCAACCACAGGGTGCTGCCCATTTATCTCAAGGCAATACATCCAAGGACACCAGTGGAGGCCCCAAAGGACAGATGAACCTATGTCCTGTGTCCACTGGCTTCCCTCACATGCACACCTGTGCCAAAGCTTTATAGCTTTATAGATTAGATGCACTAAAAGATGAGCAACAAAAACTAATAGAAAAATAAAACAATGATAATATCTTAGTGCAGTAAAAAATTATATAAAATTTAAGACTATTTTATTTTTGGAATTTTCCATTGAGTATTTTCAGACCACAGTTGACCCTGGGCAGCTGACCCCTTGGAAGGGAAACACTAGATAAAGGAAGACTGCCATTTCATTTCACACCACAAGTAGCATACATCTCCACTCCACACATCTCCACTCCAGGAGCAGCCATTTCCTAGAACAAGCTCAGCTGATAGCGCAGGGACGCAGCTACAGATGCAGACCGTACGACATCTGTCACGGGTAGTTTGCATCCCTCCACTTACATTTGATTGGCCAGAGCAAAGTCCATGGCCAAACCTTACGTTGGGGAAGTGTGATCTTCTTGCATGGATGCATCAAAGAGAATTTTGAATAAATGACACTCTTTATGCGAGGAGCTCCACAAGATAGTGTTAAGGACCCTCTGCTGTATCTACAACAAAATAGATAACTATAATCCCAGTTCTTCATCCCTCTGGGTGCAGAAGGTGGGGGGACCACTCGCTCCCCATCTGGCTCCCTCCCCTTGCGTTACATCTCTGCCTCTCACGCTGGTGACAAATGATGTTTCTGTGCAAGCATCACCAAGGTTTCCACATGAGAAAAGCTGGAAGAAAATAAACCAAAATCTAAGTGTCTTTCTCTTTTATGACATATTTTTAATATCTTCCAATTTTCCTAACATGGATGTGTATTTATTAAATATGAAGCTTTTAAATACTCTCTTAAAAGTAAAAACAAAGATAATCTGGCAGCAAAAGGGAGGTTCATCTCTCCTGGGAAGAGGTGAGACAGAGGATCAGGAGGAGGAATGGAGGCGGGGCTCGGGCAGTAACCATGGTCAGAGCTAAGCCTGGGTAGAGTCACATTGATCTAGATTTGATCAGAGTACAGGGAGTGGAAGGAAGGGCAGCTTGAGGGCACTGATCTGGGGCCCACACAGAGGGGTCAGAGCCAGGAGAGGAGAACGAGCCGCAGGAAGAGGCTGCGGGAGCCGTCTTGGGTGCAGAGGAGTCAGCAGTGTCCACCCACCCCTGTTCCACCCAGATTAAGACCTCCACATATTGTGTTTACCTTTTTAAACTGTCCTTTAAAGGCCACCATCTTTGTTTTAGAGAACAAAGGTCTGTTGGGCAACTAGTAAGGTCATTCTATCCATTTGCCTTCCGTCATGGGTGGAAGTCCACATCCAGGCCCTCCCAGTGTTACAAAGCATCTAAGCTCTCCTTATGAGGATATTATATTCAAATGATTCGATCTTGGGCAATTCATTTGGCAACTCTAAGATGCAAGTTTCTTATCACGTCCATGGAAACTATAATCCATGCTTCAAAGAGCATGTTAGGATGGCAAGAGAGGCCCTTGGAAAACAGAGG
>PVKN010040854.1:0-10648 GCA_004027915.1 Capromys pilorides
TTTTTTTTTTTTTTTTTTTTTTTTTTTTTTTTTTTTTTTTTTTTTTTTTTTTTTTTTTTTGCAGAACCGGGGTTCGAACTTACTACCTTGCACTTGCCAGGCAGGCACTTGTGCCACAGAGCTATCTCCCTGGCCCCTACCTTTTGTTTCTTGCCTATTTGTTCTGAGACTTGCAGTGCTATCTTGAATAGATGTGGCAAGAACCACTTCTTTGGCTTGTTTCTGATTATTAAAAAAAAAAAGTTTTCAGTATTTCTCCATTGAGTATGAGGCTTGCTGTATGCTTTTCATAAATGGCATTTATTATGTTGAGGAAGTTTCCTTCTGTGAATAAGCTTATTGGGTGAGAGGGTGTTAAATCTTGTTAAATAATTTTTCTGAATCAGTGGAGTTTTTCATATGGTTTTTTGCCCTTCATTGTTAATGTGGTATATTACTGTATGTTGTTTTTTTCAATATTAAACATCCTTGCAACTAGAATTAAAGCCCACTTCATTATGACATATCTTTTTAATGTGCTGGTAGTTGAGTTTGCTAGTATTTTATCTTTGTCTGTTATTAGTATCAGAGTAATGTTGGCCTTAATGAGTGAGTTTGGAAATGTTACCTCTATATATTTTTGGAAAACCTTTGATGTTAATTCTTATTTGTGCCTGGGAGATAGTTCAGCAGCATAAGTAGCTGCCTGTAAGTGCAAGGTCCTGAGTTTGATCCCTGATACAAAAAACAAACGAACAAAAAAAGGAGGAATTTTTAAAAAATTCTTGTTTTGTAGAATTATTCAGTGAAGCCATGTGGTCCTGTTCTAGTGTATCATGGATTTCCCATTGATAACTGATAAAATATCCAGCTGGATGTGACATCATGTGTCCAGAACAGGGTCTCGCTCTGTAGTTCAGACTGGCCTTGAGCTCACTTTTGTAGCCCAGGCTGGTCTTGACCTTGCACTGATCCTCCTGCCTCAGCCTCCCAAGTGCTGGGATTACAGGGATGCGCCTCCACACTCAGCTAGAAACTCTCTTCTATGGAGAAGGAAATACAATTTAGATTTCTGATATCCTGTTTCAAGTTTTTTTTTTCTTTTTTGTGTGTTTGTGTATATTTTTAACCTTTTACTACATTATTTTCTTCTCTAGACTTAGAAGGTTGGTAGCCTATGTGAATCCCTGCTTCTTTTTTTTTTTTTTTTTGTCTGAACATCTTTTTTTTTTTTTTTCAGTACAGGGTCTCACTATGCAGTTCAGACTTGTAGTGATCCTTCTGTTTTTAGCCTTCCCAGCAGTTGGGATTACAGGTGTGCACCATGCTTGGACTCAATCGCCAGGGATGGGGCTGGTGTGGCATGTGATACTGGAGATTGAACCCCAGTCCCTGTGCTTGCCTAAAAGCAGGCACTTAGTCTGATGAGCTATCTCACCAGTCCTTGAACATCTACTTTTTGACTTGATACAAGAATATATTCTTCCAGCAATAGAGTATCTGAAAAAGGAAAATTATGATAGAAACATCATGTTTTATAACTATTTGGATTGTCTTAGCACCTGTAGTGCTAGAATAAAGCAAACTACCATTCCTTTGTGGTAATTTAGCCATTGGCTTGAGAGAATTGGTCTGAGACTTTTACCACTACTGTAGTTACATTTGTTTTTTCAGTTATCTAATGGTAAGAAATTTGACACTGCAAGCATGCTATTTGTTATTTATAGTTTTTGTGGTACACTATTTCATAACATTTTAAGAGGCATTGCATTGTCAATACAAACTCATTGTTTTATTCATGAGAATACTAAAGCTCCCATAGATGATTTTCTTTTCTTTTTTTTATTTTTTTGCGGAACTGGGGTTCAAACTCACAACCTTGCACTTGCCAGGCAGGCACTTGTGCTATGGAGCTATCTCTCCAGCCCCACCATAGATGACTTTCTAAAGTTTCATGGCTAGTTAATTGCAAAGCAAGGATTCTTGGATATGTTTTTCAACTCAGTGTATCTCAGGTTTTTTTTTGTTTTGTTTTTTTTAAATTTGCCTTCTTACACTTGAGCACTGTAGAATGTTGTTTTTAAATTATAATGTTGTTCCAAGAGGTAGATCTTTTCATTTGCCTTTTTAAACTTATGCAATATTTAATGTTAAAAATAATAAATTGTGCTATAAAATTTTTAAAAGCAAACATGTTCCTATCACCCAGCTAAAGAACTATAATTTTCCTTGTTTGTGTCTATGATTGTAAATTTTGATTCTTCTGTGCTGAATTTTCCAAATACCCTCCTGTTGCTTTTCTTTTTCATATAACTACAAATGTGTGTAACTCAGTACTATACTTTTTGGGTTTGCATAATCATACTATATGTCTTCAAACAGCTAGTTTTTTTCTCCAGCTATAGTTTGTTAGATTTATCCATGTGGGCACTAGTAGCTGTTTTCATGGCTATAAAGTATCTTTTCTATGAATATACCACAGCTTTTTTTATTGTTTCTATCAGTGAGTTTTTTAAATTGAGATGTAATTTATGTACCATTAAAATTATCTTCTTATTGCTTTTAACATTCACAAAATATGTAGTCATCACAATTGAACCTTTCCATCTCTCCAAAAAGATAATCCATACACCATTCCCCATTCCTTTTCTCCTCTTCTTGCCAACCTCTAGCAACCACTAATCTACTTTCTGTCTCTCAGAACATACCTATACTAGGTATTCAAATGGGTTGTTAAATCCTGGGATAATGGCACATGCCTATGCCTATAATCCTAGGACTCAGGAAGCTGAGGCAGGAAGATCTCCATGTGTTCAAGGCCACTGTGGGGTATATAGTGAGTTCAGAGCTGTCCTGAACTAGATAGATAGCAAGAGCCTGACTCAAAAAAAAAAAGAAAATGTGTTGTTAAAATGAAATATTTTCCAAAATGTATGTACCAGTTTACATACCCACTGACAACATTAAAAAAGTCTGGAATCTGTCTGTCTGTCTGTCTGTCTGTCTTTAATTAATGTATTTGGTACTAGGTCTCACTACTCAGCAACTCAGACTCATAGTGATCCTCCTGTTTCAGCCTCCCCAGTGGTGAGATTATAGGTGTATGCCACTATGCCTGTTCTGGAGGGGCCCTCAGTGTGCCTGGAGGTGAGGCTGGCATGGTGGTGCTGGGGATTAGGTATTGAACCCCCATCTCTATGTTTACTTAAGCAGGCACTTAGTCTGCTGAGCTATCTCACTGGCTCCAGAATCTCTTTTTCTTAAAGCTTTTTGGTGTGTGGGTGTGTGTGTGTATGGGTACATACTATGGGGCATGCTAGTTATAAATTTAAATTTTAAAATTTATTTATTTTATGGCTGGCTCAGCCTGCCCTAGGGGGTGGAGCTGGTGCAGCATGTGGTGCCGGGGATGGAATTGTGGTCCCTGTGGTTGCTTAAGCTTGTCTAAGCAGGCGCTTTAGACTGCTGTGCTATCTCACTGGCCCATAAATTTAAATTTTCTTATAAGCTTCTTTTTGCCTCCTAATCAAGATAATTATACTTTCCAAAATAAAAATAGGAGCCACGCGTGGTGTCACACATTTATAATCCCAACGCTCAAGTGGCTGAGGCAAGAAGATTGCCATGAATTGAGGCTAGGCTGTGCTACATAAGCAAATTCAAGACCAGCCTGCACTGCATGGGAAGACCCTGTCTCAAAAATAAAGAAAAGAAATGTGACTCTTTATATGAAAAGAGGGCTGGCCAGATAGCTCAGCGGACTAAAGTGCCTGCTTCAGCAGAGTGTAGCAGCCAGGGTTTGATTCCCAGTGTGCGGGTCCTGTTCGCAGGGCATGCTGAGACTGCGATTGAGACTTGGCATGGTGGCGCATGGGAGGCTGAAAACAGGAGGATCAAACTACGAGTTTGATATTCATAGTGAGACCTTGTACACTCTATAGACGCTGTCCTAAATTCATAAGAAAATAAAGTATATGACGACATTAGTATAAAATTTTATTTATGTTATGGAAAAACTTAACCTGAACATTGAAGAATAAGACTATAGCATGCATGTTTTGGTTTTTGCTATTTACTAAAAATATGTTTTATTGATCCATATAGTGCTTTTTTTCTTTTTTGTACCTGAGCTAAAACTCTGGACCTTCTATTTGCCAGATGCTTGTGCCGCTAAGCCATCTTTCTGACCCACCATATAGGTTTTTGATCTGGACAAAATGATCATGTTTGACTACTCATGGATATTATTTGAAAGAGTAATTTTTATTGGTACTTTACTTTGAAAGTGGTGTAGGCCTGGTTTGGTGGTGCCCACCTGTAATTCCAGCACTTAGGAGGCTGAGGCAGGAGGAATTCATTGTGAATTCAAGCCTCGGCTACAAAATGATCTCAAGGCCAGCCTGAAGTGCATAATGAGACCCTGTCTCAAAAACACACACACAAAAAAAAAGCATTATAAAATAGAATAAAAGATTAATACTAAGTGATAAAATGCTGATTTATAAATAGACCATATAATAAACCATTAGTGCTAAATTGCATAACAAACTGGCTTTCAATAATAAAACTATAGATCCACATTGGAGAGTTTATAAGTTGATTACATTTGAACTCTCAATTGTTGGAGATGCAAAAATAGTTATTTTTTTAAATAAAATAAAAATAAGTTTTGAGACAAAGTGTTGCTCAGTGGTATATACCCGGCATCTTTTAATTTAATTTAATATTTTTTTAAAAAAAATTTTGAGCTGGGTGGGGTGTTGCATGCCTGTAATCCCAACACTCAGGAGGCTAGGCTACAAAATGAGCTCAAGGCCAGCCTGAACTGCATAGGAAGATTGTCTGAAAAAGATAAAAAAAAAAATTTTTAAATAAAATAAAAATAAGTTTTGAAACAAAGTATTGCTGGGTGGTGTATGACTGTAATCCCACCACTTGGGAAGTTTTAGGCAGGAAGATCACAGAGAATTTTAATTAAGGCCAGCCTGAATTGCACAGCAAGACCCTACCTCAAAACAAACAAAAAAAATCCGCCCGCCCCCCCCCACCCCCCAAAAAAAAGTTTGAGACAAGGTCTTGCTAAATTGCTCAGGCTGGCCTTGAATTTGGAATGTTTCTGCCTCACTTCCTGAGTCACTCACATTGCAGGTATTCTTCACCATGTCCAGCTAAGATGTTCTTCATTGTGATGGTGAATACATATCAGAACTTGGAACCGCCTACTAAAATGTGTAAACTTTACTACACGTGAGCCATATCTCAATAAACCTGACTTGAAGTAAAAGCTCTTAAAACAAAACTATTCAGGTGTAAATAAAAGGCTGCAGTTTCAAAAAAGAAAATGGGCCAGAAAGATAGCTCAGTGATCTAAAGCGCCTGCTTAGGCAAGCTTAGACAACAGCCGCAGGGACCTCAGTTCCATCCCTGCTACCACATGCTATGCCAGCCCCACCCCCAGGGC
This sequence comes from Capromys pilorides, assembly GCA_004027915.1. Lineage (NCBI taxonomy): Eukaryota > Metazoa > Chordata > Mammalia > Rodentia > Capromyidae > Capromys > Capromys pilorides. The sequence continues at coordinate 5,441 of PVKN010040854.1, forward strand.
AGGCTGAGCCGGCCATGACACAAATAAATAAATAAATAAACAAACAAACAAAGTTTTTTAAAGAAGAAAAGAAAGCTCTTAGCTCAGAGAATATCTCCTCTCCCTCTAATCCTGAATTAATGCCTCTCTAATAACTAGGAACACTTGGAGGTATAATCAGCTAGTGTGAGACAGATAAGGTAGACAATATTTATTGAACACTGTACATATGTGTATATAGCACTTTACTGTAGGCACTGATCTAGGCACTTTACAAATATATTAGTCAACTTGATTGTCCTAATAGCCCTGAGAGAGGAACTGTTATCATAGTGCTACTTTGATAATGGCCTAAGGCTTAGGTAAGGTGAATTTATTCATCTAAATTAGATGGAGGTAGGGCCAGGGGTATAACTCGGTGGCATAAGCACCTGCTTGATAACTGCAAGGTTGTGAGTTCGATCCCTGGTGCCACCAAAAAAAAAAAAAAAAAAAGAAAAGAAATCACAAATTTTGGGGCTGGTGAGATGGCTCAGTGGTCTAGAGTGCCTGCTTAGGCAAGCTTAGGCAACCCCAGGGACCACGGTTTGATCCCCAGCCCCACATGATGGCCAGCCCCACTCCCAGGGAAGTCTGAGCCAGCCATAAAAATAAACAAATAAATATTTAAAAAAAATAAATTAGATGGAGGAGTGAATACAGGCTTTAAAAGTAGGTATATCTCTTGTCTATAATGCCAGCACTAGGAAGACTGAGGTAGGAGTATTGTTAGTTCATTCAAGATGAGCATAGGCTCCATAGTGAATTCAAGACCAGCCTGAACTACATAGTGAAATCCTGTCTCAAAAAAAGTAGATAAATCTCTTTGTTCTTGTTGTGATAGATAAAATGTAGAAACTTATGTGAAAAGAAAATTGAAACTCATTGATAAAACCTTGATGATCTCAAAGATCAAGACAGTTTTCTGAGAGATTAGTAGTTTTGCCAACAGCTTTCTCAATTCTTTATATGAAATTGGATGGCTATGCATCACAGGTTTTTTTTTTTTTTTTTTTTTTTTTTGTATTAGGGAAGGGTCAACAGGGTGTTCAGTGTATCATTACAGGTGGTCCACACCAGCCCAGTCTCTGTTGCCACCTCAGTGGAGTCCTGGGGGCAGGGCCAGCACAAGCAAGGCAGGCCTGTGGGTGGAACCCTGGCCTGGAGCCTGCTTGCTGATGCTTTAATCCACTGAGCTATTTGGCTGGCCCTCCCAGTTGTATTTCTTTTTTTTTTTCAGGACCTCACAACCTTGCACTTGCCAGGCAGGCACTTGTGCCACAGAGCTATCTCCCCAGCCCCAGTTGTATTTCTATGCTTTTTTTTTTGGTTTGGTGATAGTGGTGGGGTGGTAACTGGGAGCTGACCCCAGGGCCTTTGCACTGAGCTATGTCCTCAGCCCTTTTTTATTTTATTTTGAGACAGAGTCTTGCTAAATCACTCAGTCACTAGGGCTGGGATCTAATTTGCAATAATCTGGCCTCAGCCTCCCAAAGTACTGGAATTACAAGTGTGTATAATATTTCTTTACTCATGTAGAAATTATAGTGAATTCTTGGCAAGTTTTGGAAAGGTCTCATTTTACTCACAAGAAGGGAAGGTTCTTTTTCTAGCTTATCTCCTATTGTCTTCCTATCTGATATTATCTGGGTTTTCTCCTATTGCAAAAGAGTAAGTGAGAGGGTAATATGAATTCACTTCAGAGTACTGAAATTCTTTTTTGGGCCTTGAGTTAACATTATAAGAAATGCTCGAGATCAGGGAGATACCACATTAATTGAGAGTGCATCTTTAATCTGCACCATATATTTATGCTACTGGTTTGGTTGCTAACTGCAGTAATTTTTTTCACCCTTGGAGTAAGGATTAGGGTTGTGATACTGGGAGTTGGTCACATCTCCTTTGTCTGGCAGAAAAAGAGGGCAAGTCCCACCGAATGCTTTGGCCCTTCTGTTTGAGCCTGCAGCCTACCTCTTGCCTTCCGAAGCCTGTGGCAGCGCCCTAAGGCCTGCAAACCTTTGGGCAAAGGCTTATGCGGGGGGCCCTTTAAGGTTTCAGTGTATATGGAGGGGCGTGAGGGTGGGGCGGGCTCTCTCACAGCCCTGCGCTTGGTCCCGCCCCCGGAGGAGGCGGTTCCCTGTCGCCACCCCTGCACCAATGCCTCCGCTGCGCTCCTACCTGCCCGGTGTCCTGCAGACCCTGCTCCAACCTTAGGGCTCCGACCTTAGGCCCCGACCTCTCCCTGCCTGGGGAGCGTAAGTGTCAGCCTGCGTGCCAGGGGCGAGTATCTTGTGCCACGGAGCCGGTTCCGGAAGTCCTGGCGGACAGTATGGGGACTTTCCTGGCCTATCAGAGGCCAAGGTGGCGAAAGAGCGTAAACAATGCCGGCTGCAGTGAGCTAAAGCCTGAGCTTCTGCTCTACTTCAGGGTGGTGACAGTAGCCCTAGGGTGCTTGTTGGGATATGCAGTGGGGAAATGGTGTCCGGGACCTGGTGGGGCCCCATCCAGGTTCCTACTTCTGTTGAGGAGAGTATAGCCCAATTGAACTGAGTGGGTGGAGCTGTTTTAGCGCTCTGGGCCTTGGGTCCTTTTTCTGGGATTTGGAGACCAGGGTAACTTCGGGATGAGTAAGCATTAGGTTTTCAGCCACCTTGGTACAGTTGAGCAGTAACTCTCAAAAGTTGACCTAATTCACAGCCAGGTTTAGTTTTCCATCTCCCCAGATACCTTCGTTGGTATCCGGTCCCCCGTTGGAAACATTGACTGTGATTATCTGTTAGAGTTTAGTTGACCTTGTTTCCTACTGATAGAGTAGAACGATGTCAAAGACACAGCTCTTCACCAGTGTCTGTCTCTGAGGGAATTAATGGGAGGCCACTATCTCAGAATGAGAAAAGCAAACACCAAACTTTGTTGAGATAACCTGCTATAGGAGCAGTTCAGATTTCTGCCCCCCACCCCATGCAGACACACAAGAGTATGGCACTTGTCCTTGATAATGGGAGATATCAAGAGGCAGTACAGTTTCTTAAAGGGAAAATCTTGACATTTTCACTGTTATTTGAAGATTTTGTCTGGCCTTAGCCAAAAATTTAAAATTTCAGATTTTTTATGATAATTACATAATTGTTACTTCCTAGTTGTCCTTCTAGGTATGGTTTGAAAGATTTCTAGACATGTACATACACTGTTTTGTTTTATAACTACTGTCTTTTTTGAATGAGCCTATCATCACTCCTTATTGGTTTATCAAAGGATTTTATGTATTTGATTTTGAGATGGGTATCTGTATGTTGCTCAGGCTGGCCCCAAACTCCCAGGCTGAAATGATCTTCCTTTCTCAGACTCCCACATAGCTGGAACTGTAGGTGCACCACGATGGCTGATTTTGGAGTTTTTGTTTTATTTTGTTTTTTTGAGGCAGTCTCACTGTGTAGTTCAGACTAATATATAGGAGGAGGGAGTGCTGGGAATTGAACTCAAATTGAATTTGAAGTCCAAGCCAGCTTCAAACATAGTAATACTACAGCCTCTTTCCCTCCTCTAGGCTGATATGCCAGGTATGTGACACCATGCTCTCAGCAGGGATTGCTTTTTGAGTGGGCAGAAATTTTCCTCAAAGTTCTCTTGAACTCATTTTATGCTTGGCAGTGCACTTCCTAGGCCAGAAGTGAGAGTGTAGAAATGGTAATCAAATTCAGATCTTATGTATTGTGATAGTGAAGAGCTTTTGTAAGTCAGGAGCTTGGGAATTTGCCATAAAGTAGTTTTGTAAAAATACAACTAATAGTTGCACAAAAGTGATCTGTTTAATAGCTCTATAATTCTTATAAATTGTTGAAATACAAAAAATTAAAATAAAATGTCGCATTTGAGCTCTTGGTTGGTTAGGCAAGAGGGAGTGGACTATATAGCAGGAGTCAAGTTCTAGGTACAGCTCTCACATTACTCATGAGATGATCTTTCAGTGTCTCACTCTTAGTTGAAGAATGGGAACATACTAGATTGATGAGGGAGTCTATATTTTATGATAGAATGTTATATATATTTAATATGAATTTTGTTATTTATTTGAATAATAAACCAAAAAATTAGAAAATTTGAAATTTGAAGATCTGCCTTTCTATAACCTTGAAGACATTCTCTAACCTCTGGTCTAAAAATAAACAATTGCATATAGATCTTTTTCACCAACAGTATATGGTATTTGAGCTCTTTGAAGACTTTTTTTGGATTGGGGATTGAAATTGGGACCTTGCACTTGCCATACAGGTGCTTATGCCACTGAGCTATATCCCCAGCACTGAAAAGATATTTTTAAGAATAGCAATGTGTATGGTAATGGTGATGTTTCTGTAGAACAAACTTAACTGTCCCCTTTGCCTCATAAGGGCTCTGAACACCTTAAAATTCAGAATATTTACTTTAGTAGGGACTAGATTACATGAACCGTGGCAAAAATTAAATACAATTTAATTTTACTAATGCTTCCCTTTGCTGTCAAAGTTACTTGTTCTCAAAGCATTACATTTTACTGTTTCATGAAAACTTTGGTTTCCCATGTTTATCAAATACAGATGCCTCTCTATAACTCTGTTGTCATATTTTCAACCACTTAAAGATCATATTTCTGAAGTATCAATAGAATTAGGAAACTTAACTGTATTCCTTTCAAAGACATTTAACTCAAAATTTCTTTCTGATGTATTTTTCCCATCGCTATCATTGTTCTGTCTTAACTCAGGCTACAGCCTCCTGCGCCCATTGGACTTTTCCCTCTACTCACATTAGTTGCAAAGACTTGTTTCTTTTTTTCTTATTTTTCACTTTTTTTTTTATTAGTGTGTGTCTATCATACATGATAATTGCATTCACTTGGAGAAATTGTACATATATAGATCATATCTCAATCATTTTTACTTTCCTTTCTCTTTTCTTCTAATCCCTTACCCCATATCCCTTGCCTGTCTCCACAAAATCTACCTCCCTGTTCCTCTTCTCTTTTCTTTTTTCTTTTTCTTTTCTTTTTTGCCTTTTTGAACTCATAGTTTGATCTTTCTGTCTTAGCTGGAGCATCCCTCCTGAGCACTGGGGTTACAGGAATTCATCACCATACCTGGCTTTACCGTCCTGTTTCACTTTTCTAAATAATTTTTACCAACCTTAATCCGTATAGTATCTTGAATTACA
>PVKN010040855.1:0-10644 GCA_004027915.1 Capromys pilorides
ATACATACATAAGTATAAAGACTGCATTTTTATTTATGTTCCAAGTAGTCTTACTGAGCACAACTGAAGGGGATGAATTTTCATTTTTAAGCCAAAAGGATTCCATGCAGTGTGAGCCAGAAGGCAAAGTTGGGCCCCACGCTGCAGGAAGACAGCACACAGGTCTGGCCCTCCTAGGATAACCTAGAAATGCTTTTCCTCTGACCCAGGAACTCCACTCTGGAAAGCTCCCCCAGGAAAACCACGAGGAACAAGGACAAAGCCCAGACTAGCAGGATGCACATCCTGGCTCGGAGAGTGGCAGTGAACCACTAGACACAACCTACAGGTCCAAACACAGAGGATCTTTGTTATATATATGTTATTCCTCATCCACAGAATCAAGTTATACAGTGCTGAAAATTGCGTAAATGTAGTTGCTGCCATGCAAAGTGTTTACGAGCTCTAGTAAAGTGGAAAATGCAAGTCCCAAAGCAGTGCATGAGGTCCCATTCAATTAAAAACCTTCACACATATGGCAAGAGCAGGAACATCTAGGAAGAAATACACTAATGTGATACTATCTCCTACCTCTGGGGAGATGGGTAATGGATATCTTTATGTTAGGTGCATCCCTGACTTACAAACGAGTTCCATTCCAGGAGAATTGTTCGCAAGTCCGACTCACTCCTAAGTGGACAAAGTGAATCTTTCTGTACACCTATGAAAGTTCTCACCTCCCATGCATGTGAGCCAGGGCTGCGTCTGACTTCTCTGTCTGTCTAGATTTTATACAACGCACAGGGGGTTTGGTGCAGCATAAGAATAATAAAACATCACTGGGAGGGAAGGGAGAGGAGGTCAGGCCTCAGGGACAAGGAGAAGCACCACTCACCACCAGCCAAGTAAAAGAGCAGGACAGGAGGGCCTGGGGAGGGGGGTGGCGGTCTGGGCTCGGGCAGGTCCCAAGCCTCAGGGTGCAGAGGTCGCACTCTACAAAGCCCCCTCCAGTGATCTCCCAATTATTTACTTTAAAGCATCTTCCAGTTTCATATCTAATCTTCTCAGGGCCCTTATGAAGGAACTGTTATTCCCTTTTTGTAGATTAAAAGGAAAGTGAAACTTAGGCTGAATGACCTACAAATGGCAGAAGGGAATCAGCACAGAACAGTAGTTATCTGCCATCATCCACATCCCCACCTCGGATAAGTGGCTGTGCCCCATCCAAGGGGCAGGCAGCATGACAAAGTGCAAAAGGTGCAGACCTATACATTTATATGTATCTACTCACTTAAAATATGTACATATGAAATCGGGTACCACATTGCAGAGGGTCTCCTACCCCTGCAGGAAGTGACAGTCTCATGGCGCAGGACTGCCCTCAGGCCAGCAGCACGCACACAGGGAAAGCATGCAGCACCATGTCCGACTCAGGCAGGCTTTAGAAATGCTGCTCCAGGGGACGCCCTTGCCCTAGGACAGCCAAACCCCAGCACAGTCGTGATGCTGGAGAGACCTGGATGCACAGACTGCAGTTGGGCACCACGCCACTATGCACTTTGCCCTATTCCTGAGCCAGGAGAGATGAGGCCCTCCTTCTCCACAGCCCCCTGAGCAGGAGCCAGGCCCTCCTTCTCCACAGCCCCCTGAGCAGGAGCCAGGCCCCCCTTCTCCACAGCACCCTGAGCAGGAGCCAGGCCCTCCTTCTCCACAGCACCCTGAGCAGGAGCCAGGCCCCCCTTCTCCACAGCACCCTGAGCAGGAGCCAGGCCCTCCTTCTCCACAGCCCCCTGAGCAGGAGCCAGGCCCTCCACTGTGGCAGATTACTGTATCCCCAAAGCTGCAACTCAAGTTTGCTTTCTCCATTTTGCCTGCAGTGCCCACTTCAAAGGTGAACTGGAATAAAGGGCCCAGGCTTTCTCTGATTTCCCAGTGGGACCATTTCTCTTGTCACAGGCTTCCTGCAGGGCCAAGCTGGCCATGACAGGTGTCACTGGTAACTCATCACAGGTCAGAGCACCACCCAGTAAGGGCCCAGGAGACACACTGAGCACCTGGCTGAGTCCTGGGAAGCACACCCAAGAGAATCAGGGCTGGCAGCCACTCCCCTTCCCTGGAGCCACAGATGAGAATGAGGAGGGGAGGCAATGACTGAAGAACCCCAATGAGGCTGGGTCTGAACCATAAATCTGGCTGCAGAATCTTAGCAGAACTTCAGTCTGGGTTGGGGTGAACTCCTTGAGTACTGTTTGCCCCCCACATATGCCCACAGGAGGAGCTGCAGCCCCACCTCTGCAGGATGGAGTTTCAGTTGCTGAGTTGGACTTGCATGGTTCCCTCCACCTCTCCGGGAATAGAACACAGCTGTTCACCCCATGTGCCAAGACAGGACACCTTGCCGCTGCTCTGCTCACTGACTCGACTCTTAAATCCCCAGCGAGCCATCACATTAGACTCATCCCCACCAAACCCAAGCGTAACCTCAGACCTCCAGGCAGCTGAGAGATGAGCCCTGGTGCCTCAAGCTGCCTGCAGAGCACGGCTACCATGTGCCCAAAAGCCTTTAGTTCATTTTGTGCTGGAGAGGGCAGCATGAAAGTGGACCTGCACTGCCCAACTTGGATGGCTTGGACAGAATCAGCCTACAAACAACCCACCACAGCCATGCTCTCCCAGGACCCCAATCATGGCAGCCCAGTCGGTGATCTGAAAGCCCCTAGGAACATGTTTCCATTTTCCTGGAAAAGAAGGCTGTTTCCTGGAGACAACATTCCAGGATGGAAAAACTAGCTTTGAAGTAGAAAAGTAAACCAGCTATTAGGAGACTCATTCCCCAAATCCCCTTTTCCCAGTATCCAGTGTTGCAAGCATCAGTCCTAAGGAGAAAGAGCAAAAACACCTTCATGCTTTGGCTTTGTTCATATTTTATGGGAAGAAAACTGTAAAGACACACACTTCCTCTGTGGTCTCAGTATGTGAGTCTTTTGAGAACACAACAACTGCTCACAATGAACATTTTCTAATATAACTTGTTTCAAACATTTTCTGACCCACCACCACCACCTAAGCGCAATGGAAAAACAAACGCATTCACAACGTCTGATAAATGCCGTGATCCCTGCATTGCCTCCCTGGTGCTGAGTTTTCTACATTTTGCTCTTGTAAAAGGCGCACAAAAATGTGCTGTCAGTGAAGGCAAATGGTCTTCTGGCCTGGACACGAATCATGCTGGGCTGAGGTCTGTATGCGAACACACTGTGTTTTCAGGTTACAGCAGGGCTGAGATCAAAATCATTTTGTCTAAAGACTAACACTTCAAAGCTTTGGAGAAACTGATAGACTTCTCACAAGCCTGGCCTGCTTTCTACGGCTCCTCACTCAGCTCTGAGAAACATGAGGTACATGAGCTCCGCAGTCGACAGGAGCCCATTCCCATATGCTGGGCGCTGGCACCTGGCTGGGAAAGGAAGCCCTCCTCCCCGGAGATCTCCTTTCATCAGCCTCTGCACTCAGTATGCGCCTTACGAAGACACAGTTGAGTGACTGCTCTCACCTCTCAAAGCAACTCTACTTGAGTCAAGTGATCCATGCCAATGTGAAAGACCTTTCACGGTTAAACCATTCAGGCAGGACCAACTTCAAAATCTTCTAAGCTCCTCACTGGGCAAGACTGGTGAAGTCCAGGACATATGCCTAAGCCATGCCCTCAAGCCGTTCAATGAGGACAACCTCTCCAGCTGTCTTGCACACTGGGTATCCTCTGTCCCCCAATGTCAGCCTTCCAGGCCTCAGACTGACCTCTAGATTTCATTTTAAAAATACCGACCCTAGGGCCTATATCGAGACAAAGCAGACCCACTGAGCCACCAGGGTGTTGATGAGAGAAAGCCAGCCTCTCCTTCATCCCACACCTGAGGCTACCAGGACACTGAAGAGCTCTTTCCACTTGGGGTCAAGCCCAAGGGTACGTAAGAACAGAAACAGCTGAAGTCTGTTGATCTGCCAAGTGCTGTGGGAAGTGCCTTACAGGTACTCACTCCCTGCAATAACCTACTATATAGATACTACGATCATTCCTATCTTACAGATGAGAAAACTAAGACCCAGTGAAGTCATACTTTGCCCAGGATGCTTTAGCTAATAAGTGATAAAGGCAGAGATCAGGCTTGGACAGTGGGCTCCAAAGCCACACACTCTCAGTCTCTTCACCAGTAGATGTCAAACCCAAGAGCAAAGTAGAAACAAGGAAGACGAAGAGGGCTCTGTGCAGCACCCTGGCATAGGTGCCACCTTCTCCCCCTGGGCACGAAGATCATGCAACTAGGCAGAAAGTTTCCTACCTCGTCTGCATCCTCTCGCTCTGGCTTTGTGCCCTGTTCAAGTGCCACAAGGGCCAAGTCTCTTCCCCTCTCTGCAAGAGTCTCCCCCACTAGAAGCATTTGTGAGACAGAAGATTCCATGTGTTCCCCGTTTGGAGTCAGTCCTCCACTTTGTTGCCACGCAACCTGGGAAGGGAGTTGAGCACCACCTGCTGTTTCTGCGTTCCTAGTCTTGCTCCTCTTGGGCACCAGCCCCCATGTCCCATGGCCCTCCATTATCCTTTCTTTCCCCTGAATCCTCTAGCTAGCCCAACTGAGTCAAAGGGACCAAACTCTGAAGAACACTTTTAACCAGAGGCTTAGATGCTCACCCCACCCTCTTCTTGGGAACAGGGCAGTTCTGGTCCCACAAGTAACTTCCCACCAGGGGATGGGCCACAGACCCGGAGGGCAGTGCTTCCACTGAGCCTAGGCCTCTCTCTTTTCCCCTTTCTGCGAGTAGCAACATGCTAGCAAACCAGCTTCAACCTCACATATGAGAACTGAATCCCAATGGGCGGTAGAAGAATAGTGACCTGGGACAAATTGGTCAGTTAGAGACCCAGATCCCTCACCGGAGTGACACACATTGGTCCCTGTATCACAGCATGGTATGTACCACATCTACCTAGAAAGGCTACCTCTAGGAAGCCATGCCCTAACATCTCCCACTGCCCTCACTGCAGAAAGTTATCCCATGTCCAGCAGATCTAAGACCCAGCACAGACAGTGGCACTTTCTACTGCTCCCAGCCCCCCTCCTCTGGAGAGCACCTGTGGCCACTCTGTGCTCTGGGGACTCTCCCTAAGCCTATGCCAGAGACAAGTCCCCCACTTACTTGTTTTGCCCAGTGCTGGAAGCTAGTTTCTCCATTTCTTCCATTCCAATTATTGGCTTTTCTAACTAGGCTTATGAGATGGGAGGAGCAGGGGCAAGAAGAAGAGTTGAGATGTTCAGCAGCTCCCTGATGAACGGCAAAGTGAACGTCCAGCCTCCAGGAAAGTGGGCAGCACCAGACTATGAGGATGCCAAGCAAATGGGTAGGTGCAGCCACTGCTACGGTTTCTGCCTAAATGTCCTTATAAATAAAGCCTCATGAGAGCACAGGCAGGACCTCTGGAAAGTGACTGGATTATATTATCATTATGGCTGACTTGCTATTAGAAATGAGGGCACGGTCAAAAGAGGCAGGTCACTGTGGGTGTGACCTGGAAGGTTCTATATCTCCCTTCTCGGCTCTTCCCTTGACTCTCTGCTTCCTGGCTGCTGTGCAGTGCACAGCTATTCCTCTGACATGCCCTCATGCCATGCCAAACTATCTCAGAACCAGCCAGCTATGGACCGAATTCTCTATGAACTGTAGAGCCAAAATAAACCCCTCCTCTAACTTCCAGGAGTCGGGTATTGTGTCTCAGAGATCAAAAAGTGATTAAAACAGATTTGGGTCTGAGGAATGAAGTCTTGGCTGAGTTGCTGCCTATGTGCTTCAGAGAGTTTGGAAATGGAGTTTGAAAAGGTTTGGAGACGGCTGTTGGAGTAGCAACGCTAGAACAGACTATACGCTAAGCCTGAAGGGAGACTCTGGTTGGCACTGAGAAGATCACAAGGCTGTTAGAAATGTAGATAAAAGCCCAGGCTCTGAAAGTTTTAGCTGTGAACAAGGATTCCATTGTTGGACTCCAGTGTGTGACCCTCTGGCAGACAAGTTATCTATAATTTGCTACTGTCCTAAGACTTTGCAAGAGACTAAGGTTAAGGTGCAGGAAACTGTGAGGTAGCCTAATATTCAGACTGTAGCATGGATATTGCTTGCTGCTTTTAGTCACATTTATACTGAAAATCAAAAGCAAAATGCCCATTTAAAAAGTTTTCTCTTTTTTTCTATGTATTTAGTATAAGATCTACAGGGTCTCACTACACAGATCGGACTCATAGCGATCCTCCTGTTTTCAGCCTCCCAAGCGCTGGGATTGCAAGCACATGCCACTGCACCCAGTCTTACTCACTATCTGAGCCCCTGGGGCAGGCCTGGCATGGCTCACCAAGTATCAAAGCCCGATCACTGCACCTAAGCAGGTGCTTTAGTCTGCTGAGCTATCTGGCTGATCCAAGTTTTCAATTTTGCCAGAAAGAAATTTCCCATAGGATAGGGTAGCTATTGAAAAGATTAGCATTAAGAAGAGAAAATATTTTTTAACAGGACAATAGGAAAGGTGGCTTCAGGGCATGTGAGGACCCAGAAAGACCCCACCTATTGCAGGCTCAAAATTGCAAAAGCAAAAGATGCTTCTTTGAGAAGAGAGCGCCAGGGTCCCCTGCTTCAGAACAGCTGACTAGGACATCTGCAGCTTGGGCTCCAGCTCACAGTGCTCAGCTACCCAGCCCCTCAGACACTTCCACAGCCCCAATTCAAGGGGGGTTGGCTGCTGCTCAAGCTGGCAGCAGACCGTGGTGCTATCTATCTGTACTGGTTTTACAGGCCTGCAAAATGAGAAGCTCTAGGTCAGGGAGGTTGCCACCCAGATTTTAGAAGAGCGTCTAGGAGGCCAGGAAGAATGCCCATGAGAGCACAGTGTGCAAAGCCATGAGGATAAAACCAAAAGTGGGGTGCAGACCTGTCAAGAGCCATTCTATAACATTGTTGGAGGAAATCATTCCATAATTAAATGGTGATTAGGGCTTATCTGAGGCCTGCTGCTTTGCATAGGAGCCAGCTGCGGCACACGGGGTGCCTCTGGTCACAGCTGTGAAGCCACAGGATGACTGCATCAGCTGAAGACATCCTGGTCCCTTGCCAACCCAGTAGTAATAAAAATAGGGATTCACCCTGGGGAAGGGACAAACTCCTCCTTAACCAGCCATCTGTCCCCACCATCCTCTTCAACATGAAGATGTTCATCAGCATAAGGTCACCACTGCCCTCTGGGTCACCCAATAAAATCCCTCCAATTATTTTTATTTTTATTTATTTATTTATTTTTTGTTTTTCATTTTATGTATTTGGTACAGGGTCTCACTATGCAGGTTGGACTCATAGTGATCCTCCTGTTTTCAGCCTCCCCAGTACTGGGATTACAGGCGTGCAGCACCATGCCCAGATTCAGTAGCTAGCTCAGTGGGCCCCAGGGGTGGGGCCAGAGTGGCATGCAGGACCGGGATCAAACATTAGTCCTTGTGCTTGCTAAAGCAGGTGCTTAGTCTGCTGAGTTATCTTGCTGGCTCTCCTCCAATCATTGTATACACCCAATAAGCAGTGGCTAGCTCGGAGTAGGGTCTGCGTCTCTGGCCATCCTGAGGCTCTGACCTCCCTGAGCCCCCGTCAGTGCATTACTGAACTTCTGTTTCTTATTTCATCCTTTCACTGTATCCCTTATGCAGATAGTTGAAGATCTTGGCCAGTTTACCAGTAAGAGACCCCAGGAATTTGGAGAAGTCAGAAATATGGAATATCTGAGGAATGCTGCAAGGGAATAAGCAAAGCCACCCTAAGAGAGAAGCCAGAAGGGGTAGAACCACTGGCAGTGCCATAGGGGGACGGATACTCAAGTTTTCATAGTTCACATGTCACAATTTGCTCTGGGCATTGAACATGGAGCACAGAATTTGAAGTCTGCCCTGCTGAATCTCAGCCTTGCCTTAGGTCCATTCCTTCCTCTTCTCCTTGCCCTCCCTTCTGGAATGTGGAGGTTTATCCTGAGCCATTGTACACTGGAAGTGTTTCTTTTTTATATTCACAGGGGCTCACACCTAAGAGCCTCCCTAATGTCTCAAAAGAGACTTTGGAATTGAACTTGGACTTTCTGCAATTCTGAAACTGTTAAGACTTTAGCAACTCTTACAGTTGGACTAAATGCAGGTGGCATAAAGGGATGTGTATGAGACTCTCAAGGCCAAGAGTAGACTCCTGTGGTTCATATCTAGTTGTCCCCCTAGAGTCTTGTGGATGATAGGCAGGGTCTTTGGTAGATGGTTGCATTATAGTGGCATTATAGCAGGGTGTGTGCAGATGCTCCCAGAATCACCCAAATCATAAGAACTCCAAGCAAGGGAACATCTACAAATGGCACCAATAATCAAGCTGCAAGTCTGTACTAGGTAGAGTGCTATGCCCTGAGCATCACGAGTCGGTAAGAAAGAATCCTTCCTTTGCAAGAATCACAGACAAGGGGGCAGGGGGATATCTGATGGCAGTATCACTCATCCCACCGTATTTCCCACACAATCCTAACCCACTGAGTTATCATGGCCCTGAAATATAACCAACTCCAAGTGGGTGAGTACCAGGTGGCTTCAGAGATGACAGGACACAGAGCTTGGAGAGTACCACTAGGAAGACAAAGGCAGGGTTCAGGTGAAAAAACCAGGGCGGGAATGAGAAGGGGAGCATGTACAAAGCGGGGTGTTCGCTAGAGGTCTGAATGTCTCCTCTCTGAGGAAGCCGTACCTGGTCTGTATCTAGAGGTCTAGGGAAGGCACAGCTCTGAACCAGTCTCTGAGGTCATCCTAGCACCGCCTTTTCTAGCTATAAAATCCTAGCCAGGTTTCTTTAACCTCCCTGCTTCCCTGCTCCCCAGTTTTCTCATCTGTAAAGTGAAAAAGGTGATGGCATTTACCTCAGGGGTGGGTGTAAAGGCTGAACAATACACAGGGGAGGGCAAGGCACCCGGTGCAGAGGACTCTCAGGCCAGCTGACCACTGAGGTCTTTCCTAGTGACCTCACTCAGTCTACTTTCTCTGTCAACTCAGTGTTTGGAGAAACAGAGGCAGGAAAGCCCCCAATGGGTGCTGCCCAGAGGACAGCCTCAGGAGTTGAGGACTCAGTCAGGAAGGCTGAGTCCCTGCCAGGGGAGTGAGCTCCCAGCCAATGGTGGAGACCAGATGTGTGGGCTCAATGGCATCACCAGGCTCTTGCTAGAGCACTGGTCACATCAGACCCCAGTCACCACGGAGAACTCTGTAGGTTGATTCTGCTGTGTACAAATGTGCAGGTCGCACAAGGGAAAATGTGGATAGGGGATGCCACTCAAGGCTGCTGCCACTGGGCCCCAGCCTGGTCTTGCCATGGAGGATGAAGGGGCTGCTCTTTCTTTCTTTCCAAAGTGCCAGAATGAATGGCCTCAATTTTGATATGTTAGCAGTTAACTCAGAAGCGATGGAAACACAACACTGGTGAAACAACCTCCCCTCCCCCAGGCAGCCTGTAGACCAGCCTGGCATACCTTGGGAGTCAAGGGGACTTTGTACACCAACACTCATGGACTTCCTTGTCAGTGGCCTATCCTTGAAAATTCTCTAGAAGCTTGGTAAAAAAGCAGGGCTAGAGCCACTGGTTCTTCAGCTCTTTTGACAATTTCATGTCTTTGACAATTTCTACAAATTAGACAGCTAGCCATGTCTCTGTTATTTATTACATGTCACTTCTAGTCCCACTCTCCACTAATACTTATTTCTTTCTTTTTTTTTCTTTATGTATTTGGTACAAGGTCTCATTACACATCTCGGACTCTTAGTGACCCTCCTGTTTTCAGCTTCCCCAGCGCTGGGGTTATAGGCATGCGCCACCATGACTGTTCTCAGTGGCCAGCTCAGCATGCCCATGCATGGGGCTGGTGTAGTATGTGGTTCCTGGAATTGAACCCCGGGCCCTGTGCTTGCCTAAGCAGACACTTAGTCTGCTGAGTCATCTTGCCAGCTCCAATACTTATTTCTGAGCAAGCATTTATATCATGCTATTGTTGGGTTTGTTTGAAGAATTTCATATATTATCTTACGTAATCCTTATGATCCCCTTAGACCTTGACAAATGGGGAAACTGAGGTACAAGAACTTGTACAAGGTCGCACTGCCAGTGAACGTGACGGAAGCTGACCCCAAGCACAGGATTCAGAGCTGGTGCTCACACATCACTCTCCTCTGCTTCTCACCAGCCACCACACTTGCACCAGCCACCTCTGCTGCCACTCCCTGAACACACATGAACCTATCTATATCTGCAAGTCAGATATTACACAGAGCCAGGATTCTCAGGAGCCAAGCAGGACCCCAAGAGCCAAGAGCCACACTCATGGCAGGGAGCCTACTGTTAACTACAGGTCACCCAGGGCCAGATGAGAGTCCAAGTCTCCAGTCTTCTTTGCCCATCTCACACAGAAGCCATGCACTGGGCTGGTGGTGCCACCCACTGACAGTCTACCTCCGCTCTTCTGTCCCAGGGCCAATCCAAAGCCCTAAATTCTGCAGATCCCAACATCACATTCCACTCCTAACCAACAAACCCGACTCCTTATTACAATCCAATGGGCCTCAG
>PVKN010040856.1:0-10648 GCA_004027915.1 Capromys pilorides
TAACTCTTCTACGTACAGGTCTTTCTTTAAAGTGTCATTGTGGGCCAGGTGTGGTGGCGCACGCCTGTAATCCCAGCACTTGGAAGGCTGAGGCAGGCGGATCAGTGCAAGTTCCTGGGCTACAAAAGTGAGCTCAAGGTGAGCCTGAACTACATAGCAAGACCCTGTCTCAAAAAGACAATAAATAAATAAATAAATAAATAAATAAATAAATAAATAAAGTGCTGTTGTGAATTCTCTGCTTTCTTCAGTGATATCTTTTGTGAGTGTGGGCTTATCTCAGAGGCTAGTCAGAGAGCCAGAAGTGAATTAGACAAGCCTCACTGCCTGCGCAGATTGCATAGCACATCAGGAAAGAAAGGTTTAGTAGGAGTTGATGTGTTGTGACAGTTTTGTAAAAATTCAGTTTTGTGACCACAGAGGGCTGGAGATGAGTTTTATTCCATGGAGATGGGTAGGAGGAAGCTAGGAAGGTTTCTTAAAGCAATTCTCAGAAAGAAATGATGACATACTGTTAGAGAAATGATAAGAACATTATCTAAGAATGGTAGGGAGAAAGGAACAGGGAATCAGGAATTTGTGTTTTCAAAGCAAGCTTTGTCTATCACCAGTAGACTAACCCTAGCTATACGTAAGATGCTTAAGACAGGAGCTGAAAAATGCATGTGCCTTTAATTGCATCGTATTCCAGAGGAAATACGGACCTCACACAGTGCACCAGATCTCCAGATTGCGTGATTGATGTGGGGAGTAGGCTGCCACAGAGAGTGCTTAGAGCAAAGGGAAGGGCTGCAGAGGGAGGCAGAGAAGCATAAGCAAATGTCGGAAGGGCCCGTGACACTCAGACTAAGCTCCAGAATTCTTCTCAGCTGCTCTGTGTCTGAATCACCAACTACCAACACGCTTACAGGACAGCATGGGCTCAAGAAAGCCACAGGCTCATCCAAGATGCTGCCTCTCCCATCTCTCACTCCACTTCATGGAGCAGAAGCCAGGCTGTAAGAGCCAGATAAAAGAAACTGCAAGGGCTGGCAAGAAAACTCAGTGGACTAAGCACGTTAGACAAGTGCAGGGGCTGGGGTTCGATCCCTAACACCACATGCCCCACAGACCCCATCCCCAGGAGCACTGAGCTGGCCCCCGAGACCAGGCTTGGTGGCTCACACCTGTAATTCCAGCACTGGGGAGGCTGAAAACAGGAGTATCACTATGAGTCTGAGCTGCATAGTGAGATTCTGCATGAAATACAAGGAGAAGGAGAAGGAGAAAGAGAAGAACAAGAAATAAGGAGAAGGAGAAAGAGAAAGAGAAGGATATGGAGAGGGAGAGGGAGACAGAGACAAAGACGAAGAGGTAGTAGGCTGTTTACTGCATCTATCTCAGATTCTAGGGACCCCAGAATTAATCACTGGGTCAGCCAAGGTCACCTCTGGAAATAAGTCTAGGATTACAACAGGCCACCTGAAATTCATCCTGTATTCACACACACAGTCCTCTCCTTTCTGAAATCTGAGGAAGGTAAGGATTAAGTGTTTAAAACAGGGACAGGAAGAGCTTTTCCTGTTTCCGCCCTGCCCCTCTTCCCTGCTGCTTCTCCCCCACTCCGATATTTCCTTTTCAGACCATATCAGGACTCCAAAGACACCTGCGTTTTTCAGGGACACCACTGACTGAAAATGAGGCTGGCACCTGTTCTTCTTCCGGGGCTCACCTAGTTGTGACTCTCAGGGGTCGGTGTGACTCACAGATGAAGACGCTCACCTCTGTCTCTGACAGGACTTCTCTCAGGCTCCCAGGACTGAGCTGTTCCAAGGCATGAGAGAGACAATCTCCATTTCCTATCTTCTGTGGGAGGGTGGGGGGGAGCTGTTAATTTTTCACAGTAGTTAAGGCTGGATATTTTGGGCCTGGGCCGCTAAGGTAAGGTTAGTTATATATCAAGCTTCGGAGCCATTGCTATCAGCTGTCTTGGACCCACATTTTAGAGTCACCTGGTGACCTTTCAAATGGCAGAAGATGCAGAGACCTCGGGAGTTTTACCAAGGCCCAAGCTAATGGCTCTTGATGGGCTCAAATCCATGAAAGCACCACTTTTCTCAAAGCCTGACTCACTGTCCCAGAAACAAGGTTAGCCAGGATGGGCTATAGTTTCAATCCAGGTGACAAGTTAGCTATGTGGATTCTGCCTGGAGAAACCATTGTGCGGCACTGTCCTGTAGCCCCATAAACAGTGTGCTTAAAAGCAGCTAAGGAAGTGAGCAAAGATGTGGTTTGAGCAGCACACATTAGGACTTACTAAATCACACCGGGCAGTGCACATTAGGACTCACTAAATCACACCAGGCAGCGCACATTAGGACTCACTAAGTCACGCCAGGCAGCGCACATTAGGACTCACTAAGTCATGCTGAGCAGTACTCCTTGTTAAAGTGAGTATAGTCGCTTGACTGAATGGAAATGTGACTTGGAGACACAGAGTGTCAATCGCTCGCACAGCAGGATGCAGAACAGAGGCGTGGAGGCCCAGGAAAGCCCTGCGAGAACGGACCACTAAGCGTCATCCCCACCCGTAGCTACGCGGGTGCCTGTTAGACATGGCATGTCCAGCTCTCCCCCGTCAAGACATTATTCACTCACCATCTGACTCACTGCCTGACCCAGAGTTCACGGACACAGTTCCAGCACCGTGGGGTTGGCCCCGGGTACCTCGTGGCTACTTTCTTCCCACCAGAGTCTGAGCACAGAGCAGAAGAATTCCAGAGACTTTTTCCCCTGAAGAAAACTACTTCCTGGCTTAAGGTTTTCTTCTTTTTTTAGGAAAGGAAAAATAAAAATAAAAATAAAAGTTACAAAGCAAGTTAGGAGGAACTATAAGAATTAATGCATTGCTTTCAACAAAATCAGTCATTCAAGAGGTGCAGATTAAAACGACACTGAGATTCCATCTCGACACCCAAAGAATGGCTATTATCAAGAAATCAACCAATAACTAGTGTCAGCAGGGCTTTGGGAAAAAAGGAACACTGCTTCACTGTTGGTGGGAGTAGAGAGTGCTGAAACCACTGGGGAAATTAGTGTGGAGATTCCTTTAAAATTAGGATCAGGGCCAGTGAGACAGTTCAGTGGATTAAGAGCCTGCTTTGGCAAGTGCAGGGACCAGGGTTCGATCCCTAGACCCTTGTGTTGTGCAGGCCCCGCACCCAGGGCAACCTGAGCTGGCAACCAAGGCTGGGTGTGATGGCACTCGCCTGTAATTTCAGCATTGGGGAGGCTGAAAGCTGGAGGATCACTGTAAGTCTGAGCTGCATAGTGAGACCTGTACCAAATACATAAAAATGAATAAAATAAATAAAAACCAGGATCAGAGGTCCCATTCAACCTAGCTTTTCCCCTTCTGGTCTTTAAAAACATCATACCACACTGATAGATGTGCACCTATGTTCATAAGAGCGTAATTTGAAATAGCTAAATCTTGGAAACAAACCAAATGCCCCTCAACTGAAGAACTGGTTTCATAAAAGATGCAGTAGTTTTATACAATGAAGTCTTACTCAGCTATAATGAAAAATAAACTCAAGGCTTTTATGGTAAATGGATGCAACTAGAAACCATACGCATGAGTGAAATAAATAAAACTTGCATGTGTAAACACTGTATTGTCTCTCTAGTATAAAAAACTAAAAATTAAATAGAATCTAAATGGTATAATAGATATTGTGAAAGGGAAAGAAACTAATCGAAAGGAAAGAACAGCTGAGATGGAGGGAGAAAAAAAGAAGGGAAAATAAATAAAGATATACACACAAAATCTAGCTAAGATAATTGTACTACTAATTTCTGTTAGTTTATTGACAGGAATAGTTAGTGCTTCAATTATTCGATCAGTTTGACATGTCCATAGCTGGGAACCAGAGCAACTACTTTGCAAATAACAATATGCAATATAATAACCGTCATCAATTTGCTATCATCTTCTTTTCAAATTCTGTATCATTTCTATTGTGTTATTTATTCTCTCTAACATAAAAAAATGATACATTGCATATTGATGTCTTTGTAATAGTTTTCAGAGTACAGAATATAGGCTTGAGGCATGCTCAGCTTGCACAATAGGCCTTGGGGAGATCATGGAGATATAGCTGTTGTCCTGCCCTCATCTCATGGGAGGACCCGGCACATAGGCAGCCAGGTGTCACATACTATAGAAAGCGAATTGTCATTCCTGATGCAGCTGTGGGGGCCAAGGCAAGTTATTAATTCTGCCTGTAGGGGACCTGGGAGCGACATTGAAGGATGAACTTACTGCTGATAGATAAGAGTGAATGTATTTGCTTTTGTACGCAATAAGAGAGACCAGGAAGCAGAAATTTTCACACAATAGAGCTTTATTTATAAATTAGTGCACCTACGTCTATATCTCTTAGGTGCGTGTGTATGTATGTGATTATGTGTGTGAGAAAGAGTGAGACGGGGGGGAGAGAGAGAGAGAGAGATACAAAGGCGAACAGTACTTCACATTGGTAGAACACCTGCCACAAGATGAATTATTATCTTACCAATGATTTTCCAGGATTTAAACAGCCAGCCTGGCACCTGTATAATATCAAGGGAGCCACCATAGCATAATTAGCATAATTTTTCTGATTATGTGCATCACCGGTCATGTGGCAATCATTTGACTGACTGTGCTCTGAGGTAATCTGGTAGTCAGGGCAGCTGAAGTAGACTACTGGTGTTCGACCGTTTTAGTTTAACAGACACAGGCTGTGTGTATGTTGAGTAGAAAAATAATTGCTTCCCATTACAACGATTTACAAAGACTGCCATCCGGCTCTCCTGCAGGTTCGTTTTAAAGAGATTCTGTTTGTGAGGAGGGTGGAGAAGAGAACACTATTGCCCCAGTTTTCACTGCAGAGGGTAATGGGAGGTGACAGCCCAGGGGCCGGCTGAGGTGGTGGCAGCAGAAATAAAGCAGCAGCAAACAAGAAGGAACACAGTACTTGTGTCACACCTGCTTTGTTTCCAGCATAGTTCCAAGCATGTTTTACGTGTTGTTTCATTAATTTTGTAAATGTAAAATAGAGTTATGTGTGTGAAAGCGCTTTATGTTTTACAAGTGTTAGTCATAATTAATATTTTTTATTGTAAAGACTTCTCAGATTCACTTGAAAAAAACTATAGGCATGTTGCCTTACTCAGGTAATATTAGCACAAACTTTCTTAACAAATGAAGAGAAACTAGTTGTTTATCTTAACTATCTTGCACATGAAGATACTTTTTCCCTCCCTTTTCTCCTTTTCCCTTCCCCATCACAGATTGTTCTTTCATTTGAACAATTTCTTCCCAATCCACAATATCTATCGCACATTTTAGATCTTATTTACTAGTTCAGTTTCTTACACTAGTGAGAAAATATGTTTACACCATGTGGGTCTGACTTATTTCACTTATAAGTATGATCTTGGATTGCTTTTGTTGACCTATAAAAGTCTCCAGTTTATCTTTCTTTATGACTGAGTAATACTCCACTATATTTAAAACAAAAACAGAAACATTTTGTCATCCATTCCTCAGTTAATGGGCATTTGCGTTGTTTCCAACATCCAGCTGTTTCCAGTTGTGCTCCTCTATAGCGCTATGGTACAATGTTTTCAATTCTTCAGAAAAGATGCTCAGAAGGGGAGTAGCTCTATTGAATGGGACCTCTGATTCTGGCTTTTTTTTTTAAGCAGAAATTGAACTCAGGACCTTGCACTTGCCAGACAGGTGTGTGCTGCTGAGCTATCTCCCCAGCCCTAATCCTAGCTTTTTAAGGAAACTGCACACTGATTCCACAGTGGCTTCCCCTTTCCGCATCCCCACCAACAATGGGGAAGGATTACCTTGTTCTCCACAGCCCTGCCAGCATTTGTTATTGGCTGATTTCTTGAGCATAGCCATTCTTTCTGGGCTCCGAGGAAATTTCAGTGTTGTTTTAATTTGCGTCTTTTGAAAGAACAATGATGTCGAACAGCTTTTCATACAGCTTTTCATACGTTGATTTGCCATTTGTATTTCTTCATCTCCGAAGCGCACATTCATCTCAGATGCCCATTTTGGGGTTGGGTCACTGAATTTGGGGGATCTGATTTTTTCAGTTCTGTAACGGTCTGGATATAAATCCTTGGTGGAATAACTGACTATAATTTTTTCCCACCTTGAGTTGTCTTTTCGCACTTGGTGATTTCTTTTGAAGTGCAAAAAGTTTTGAATAAGCTGAGATTTCATTTGTTGATTATTTGTAACATTTCTCTTGCAGTCAGTTTCGTTCTTGAAGTTTCTGTACACACCTATATCTTTGTGATTTCTACCTATTTTCTCTTCCAATAATAGTAGTGTTTTATTTTAATATTTAGATCTTTGATCCATTTGGACTTTAGTTTAGTGCATGGTGACAGACATGTGTCTGGTTTTAGCCTGTGGCATGTGGAAAGCCAGTCTTTTTAACATCATGTATCAAAGAGGCTACCTTTCTTCCAGTGAACATGTTTCACTCCTTCGTTAAAAGAGTGGCTGAGCGTGTTTGCGGCTGTGGCTGCATTTCTTATTCTGTTCCGCTGATCTTCAAGCCTGCCCTCCTTACCATGCTGATCTTATCACATTAGTTTGCAGTGTAATTTCAAGTCAGGGACTGTGACGCTCTCTGCCTTCGCTGTGGTATCCAGATTGCTTTGCTCTCCTAGGTTTCTTCTGGTTCCAGATGAATCAGCATTGTTCTCTGTAGATCTACAAGGCAGGATAGTAGTATTTCGATTGGGATTGCATTAAATCTGTACAGCAGTTTTGGAGATCTTTGGAAAGTCATACATGAGCTTTTGGCCTACATGCTGCTGATAATTTCATCCATAACAACTTATTCTCAAACTCACTGAGATATACATGTTAGATATAAGCAGTTTTTTACATTTCAGTTGGGTCTAATAAAGTGTCTCTGATCAATTATCAAGGTATCTACATTTTCACCTTATATTCTATTATATTCTACTCCTGAGACTTTCTGATAGATATGACTGCTCGGGGACAAAATGATCTTAATCATTTTGTGGGATGTTGTTTCTGGTAGAAAATGTTAGAAACTTCCCAAATATCTATCAATGAGGGAAGAATGGAATATATGATAATTACAGAGTAAATGAAGACATTTTGCACATACTGATCTGGAAAGATGCCTGGGATATGTTAATAAAAGGAAAGTAAAAATTGTAAGCATAAAGGTTGGCAAGATATCACCGAGGACTAAGCGCCTGCTTAGGCAAGTGCAGGGACTGGGGTTCGATCCCCTGTACCACATGGGCTCAGTCCCCAACCCCAAACCCACTGAGACAGTGACCAGGTCTGCGCGTGGTGATATGCACCTGTAACCCAGTGCTGGAGAGGCTGAAAACAGGAGGATTACTCTGAGTCTGAGCTGTGTAGTGAGACCCTGTACCAAATACACTTAAAAAGAAATTATAAGCATAGCAGGTTACCTTATATCAGAAAAGGGTTGGATGAGCTACTAAAAAACAAGTGCATTTGCATTTACTTTAAAAAAAACACTGGAAAAGTGCTCAATAATATAATAACACTTCTTACTAATATAAGATATGGAGCTAGGATAGAGTAGATGGGAACGAAGACAAGACTAAGGTTTTCTCAAAGTGTGGATCTTTAAACTATCTTAGCATACAACTTTTATGATATAGTCTGAAATATTCTCATGAAATGTTTGTTGTCACTTATGAGAGAAGAGGTGGGGAGCATAAGGCATGAACTTTTATATAGTGGCCCACTGATCTTTAAATGGCTGAGCAATGGTTGAGATTTAAGATGTCTAAAAGACCCTGAGCTACAGCACCAATGTTGCACTTCTTTGCATATGCGCACATCTCTAGAGGACTTGTCCCTGGCCTGCATCAAGATATCAGAGGATCTGTGACCCAAAACAAGTCATAAATTTGAATGTTCAAGTGTTATGGTTTATGTCTAGTTGTCCCCCCAAAAACTCATGCAATCATGGGGCAGGGACTTCTAGAGTTTGAGACTTGAGTCATGATCCACTGGGATTATGTGTTTTAGTATGGATGGGATTATGGGTCTGAATCCTTCTGGGATTATGCGTGTGGCCTAAGGTGGATGGGTTGAGGCAGAGAGCCTGAATGTAATATAAAGAGAAACAGAGAGACAGATGTTGGTTGTTGCTCTCTGCGCCCTGGTTGGTCAGTTGCCTCTGTTGCGATTGTTGCTGTTCCACCACCATGAACTGGATGCTCTCTGCCATGCTCCACTCAGCCTTGAGCCAGCCAAATATGGACTGAAACCTCCAGCAACTGTGAGCTAAATAAAACTTTCCTTCCTTCATTTTGAGTGTCGGGTATTTGTCCCAGCAATGAGCAAAAGTAACTAAGACATCAAGGGGCTCCAAAGATATTCTTCTGCTTTAGCAAAACCACTGTATGATTCAATGGTTATGCCAGTTAACCTTAAATCATCAGTTTGACTAGATAAAGAGTCTCCTGGAGAGGACCTGGATGGTGTGGACTCAATATTCACCTGTGGATTAATCCACTTATATGTGATTGAGTGCCCTGAGGAGAGCGAGGGCCTCAGGGGAGGAGCTGGCTGCCGAGGAAAATGCCTTTGGAGTGTGTGTCACTCACAGGGGCTCTCCTGGGTACTTGCTCCCAGCCTCCTTTTGTGTGAGCAGCTCAGCTCCCCACCCCTTCTCCCGTGATGCTCCTGCCTTGGAGCTACCACCCATGGACTGAATCGCCTGAAACCATGAGCCGAATAAGTCACTCCTTCTTCAGCTTGTGAATGTCAGTGGCTTTGTCTCAGCAGTGGGCAAGCTGACCAATATGGCGCCCATGCATGGCAGTTCTCAATTCAACAAACCAGATCTCAAACTTCACCACTAACTGGTTGCATATTCATGAGTAATTTATTCAAACATCCTAGCTGTGTTTCCCTTATCTAGTGTGAAAAAATAATATCTACTACAGGTGACAACATGAGGACTAAATTAAATAATATATATAAAGTGTCCAGATACTTAACAAAAACTCAAAGATACTGTTCATTATTCAGCTGGATTTAAAAGTGTGGATATTGGAAAAGACCTTCACCACATTAGTAAATTTTGTCATGCCTTTCCATGCAGCTAGGTTCCTTTTCCATGTGCAAAAGATCTCTGTAGGCTAATCATTTACAAAGTTGTAGATCCAACTTGATTCTCTCACTCAAACTTAACTCCTTGTCAATACTGTTGGCTGTTTTATAAACATCCAAAACTAATATAACCAAAAACAAACTCCCAAAGGTTATCTCTTAATAAGACATATCTATTACCTTTCACCACTTAATTAATAGTACTTCCACACTGTTTACTCAAGCCAAAATATTTGATGTCGACCCTGAGTTTGCTCCTATACGCCAACCCCATACCAAATCCACTCATCAGCACTGTAAGTTCTGTTATAAAAGTACCTAAATTCAATTATTCCCAACTCCCTCTCACTACCACTCTGGACTCAGCTACTGATAATGCTCTCCTTGTGATCATTCCCCCATAATAGCTACTTAATCATAATGGTTTCATGTTTTGTTTTGTTTTGTTTTTTATTTCCACCCTCACCCACCACAGACAATAGATCCTTAGCACAGAAGTTAAATGATCACTTAAGACATCCGATGGGTCACATCTGTGTCGCATCCTCACTGGCTTCCGTCTCACCTCACGTACAACCTAAAGCCCTTTTCATAGTCATGCCCTCATGCTCTATTTTTCTCACCTCATTTGTACTTTTTCTCCCCCTAACGCATCATTTTCCACTGCAGAGACAGTGCCCATGTGTGGAGTTCTCCTCATCCGGACCTCCACATGCCTCACTTCCTCACCTCCTCCAAGCTTTTGCTCTAGTGTTACCTTCTCGGTGAGGTGTTTCATGACCCATCCAATAGAAACTGAACACAGGTGCGCACACTCCCACCTGCTCTCTTTTCTTATTTTTCTTATTTATCAGTAGTGAATGCATGGGAGATCACCATGAAGCAACACTAAGAAAGCCTTTAAATTAATTCATTGGCTTTCCACATTTGTGTATTTATTTATGAATCTATTCAAGGCCTACATGACTTGCCTGAAGAGCAAGTAACTGTCATGCAGAGAGTGTAGCTCTCCATGCCAACAGTCACCACAGAGACCTGTGTTCATTGGTGACTCCATGAAAGCTTGGAGGAAAAGATTAAGCCACGGCTGAAGATCCCTGGCTCTCACTCCAATTCTAGGATCATAAATGTCAACTCTAGAGATAAGATAGATCTCTTATTTGGCATGATTTATAGCTAAGAATGTCTTTGTTCTAACTTCTCAAGGTCTTACTAAACTTCCTGCCTTTATCCTATTATCACTTTCCTTCCCTTCTCCTCATGCTCCTGGAAGTTATTTAAAACCCAATAAATATGAGCATTCCAGAGAAATCTTTGTCCTAGTGCCAACAGAGTTCTGACCTTCCTGGACCCCAATACTTTATATAGTTTACCTCATATATTTAATCACTTGCCATCCATTCATCATGGGAAACGGGAAGCCTTATCAGCCCGCAATATGAATGTGAGATATATATATAG
>PVKN010040857.1:0-10649 GCA_004027915.1 Capromys pilorides
TAGATTACATGCAGAACCGAATGGGACAGAGTCACTTAGCAAACCAACATGAGTATAGAACAGAGGTTTATCCAGTAGGCAGCCATTGTCGCTTGGATTAGTGACTCTTCCTGGCTTCCTCAAGGTGAAGATCAATCCCAGATGCTTATCTTTAGGGAGGCAGCATCTGCTCGATCTTCGGTCTGTAGGTCTGGCCCACAGCGGGGGCATCACCTGGTCTTCCATGCTGTCTCCTCGAGGGCCTGGCCCTGTCTGACTGCCTATAATACTTCTACCTAACTCAGCTGCCTACGACGGTAGGGCTGGTCAGGGCCATCCTCCTCAGTGGAGGAGCGAGCAGTCCAGACAGAAACCAAAGCAGGGAGAATAAGCACTATCCTGAGCTTGGGGTAGAAGGCAAAGATTCCCAATTATGCAGAGGGTTCCCGACTTGGAAACCCCCTTGTCTTGTGACCCGCGCTAACCTCAAAATGAAAATTTCCTCTAAACTGAAAGGCGATCTCGTAGTACTCACTGTCTATTGAATGGAATAATCTGGAAGAAATCAATGTTTGCCATTTGGTGCATTCCTAGGAAAAAAGAAAGCCTGCCACATCCATAGCTGAACCTATCAGTGGTGTGATTAATAAGGGTTTTTTGAATTTTAGGTGGAATTTTCTGCTTAATGACTCAATGCAAAAACGTGGCCAATGAACCCACAAGACGAGCAAGGGACAGGTCCACTGATGGCGGGGGCCACAGTTTCCAGGAGCTCAGGGGAGGCCCTTACAGCAGTTGTGGGTGGCAAAGAAGATGTCCCCCAGGAGCGAGGTCTGCAGTGTTCTAAGCTGAGCTGGTTCCAGCTAAGGGCGAACAGCTTCCGGGGCAGGTGTGGTGCTCCACCTGAGAAAGCATCTGAGAGTGGAAGTCAGTCCTTGAGGAGGGGGGCAGCAGAGAAGCTTCCGGAAGACTTGGGAGTCCTACCACCAGGAGGGCAGATTTAGGGGGATGCAGAACTAGTATGGGGAATTCACACTTGGCAAAGACACACGATGAGCCACTGAAGAGGTTTTTCATTCATTCATTCATTCATTCATTCATTCAGGATTTTGTGCAAGTGTGTGCGTATGTGCACGCATGTGTGCATGCGTGTGCACGCACGTGCACGGCTGTGTGCACGCAGGCTGTGCGTGGAACCCGGGGCCTGACGCATACTGAGAGTGTTGCAGCTTATCAGTGAGCAGCATCTCCAGTTAGTCTGACAAGTTTACTCTGGATGCAGAATTGGAAGCTAGACTGATGGAGGACACACCTGGAATTGCAGTCAGGTGAAGGCAGCCAGTCTAATATTAGCAGAAAAAGAAGAGAAAGAGGATGGCTTTGCGGTTGAGAAGCTCGGTGCCCTTATCCAAGTGATATGTGCGTGATGGGAAGTGAAAATCCCTCTTCTCTCGTGACCACCAGGGGCAGCAGGGGGCTCCGCAGCGTGGTCACCGTGGTGCTGCCTATCTGTGGCTGTTGGACCCGCTGCCCAGACTCAGCAGGCACACAGCGTCCGTGTCCCCTCAGTTCTGCAGGTCAGGAGCGTGGGGCAGCTCCGCTCAGAACCTGGGCTCAGGGGCTTCAGGGAGACCGCACCCGCCTCTGGCTGGAGCTGCCACCCAGTGCTGTCCCAGGACGCGTAACCCGCACCCAAGTGACAGCTGTGCGGGTTGCCGTGCAGTAGCGAGGCTGATGGAGAGACTCCTAGCTAGGCCAGCAGCTGGGGGCGACGGGCTAGCGGAGGGGGCTTGCGCCAGAGTCTGAACCTAGGACGCGTCAGACTGCTTGCTGGTCAGAAACCACGCCTTCCGTTGCAGAGGCCGCTTACCTCAGCTTCTCAGCTAATCTGTCCAATGGCGCTAAATTCCAAAGGAAAACAGGAAAACGCAAATCACTTTTTAATATCCCCTCAGTGAGGTCACTAAGATGCACTGAGGAATATCTCAGATCTGCTGTGCACGCTTTTTAGTATGCAGCCCTTCGCGGCTCCTCCCCCAGCCCCTTTTCCCACCTCCCTCTTTCTTTTCTGTGACGCTGGGGATGCAACCAGGGCCTGTGCGTCCCTTACGTGGCGTTCTCTAGACTAGCAACCGGCTGAGCCCTCTGCTCTCCTGTTTGGTCTTTCTCGCTTTTGTCACGTTATACGGTTTGCTGCTTTTAATCTTCGTATGGCAGAGCCTAAAAATCTCAAGAGAAATGTCTCCTGCCTACAGTACTGCAATGAAATGCTACTGGAAGTCGTTCTTCTTTAGCGTGAATCCCGGTGCCGCCAAGTGGGGTGACCGTCACTGGCAACCTGAGAAGAATTTAAAGAATTAAGAGCCCTTGGTTGCAAAATTCAGGTCTGGGAGCCCAGCCACAGTTACTCCAAAGCAGCTTGCACTCTCCCCAGGCATGAACCTAGGGCCACCCAGGAGAATAGCATCTTTTTGAGCCAAGTTGTCTGCTTTTTTGGCATAAATACAGGTGTTGAGTCCAGGCAGTGAGGCACAGAGACGAGATGGAGCCACCACATGGGGCTGGGCCGCCCAGAGCCCTCACAGGGCCCTTCTGTCACCTGGACATTCCTGGGGCCTCCAGGGTCTAGAGGTTGCCAGAGCAGAGCGGGGCAGTCCGGCCGCTGTCCAAGGCTGGCCTGGAGTCCCATGGGCAGCCAGAGTAGTCACTATTTACTGATTACATGTGGAAAGATTTTGCCTGTATTCAAATTTTTTTTTACATTTTAAGCAGTTATGCAAAATAGAGTTACATTTGGGCCTCACGTTATACTCTGCAGTGAAGTGCTGATCTACAAGTGCTGGGCAGAGCCAAAGCTCCCCAACACTGGTGCTCAAGCGCTCGGAGGAGGAACATTCACCCATGATACAGCCAGCCTGGGCTCAGAACACAGGGCCGGGGAAAGCTCAAGAAACCTTTAGCATGCACGCATTATAGAGACTCGATTTTGCTTGTCAGTCGTATCCCTCTTTCTACTTAAAGGGTCAGAGAATTCGAGCCACCAGGCACCTCGCAGGCTTCCTCCGGGGCCTCCTGCACTTGAAGCCCTGTGAGACGCTGACTCTGATCATCTGGGTATTTCGCCTTCATGCTACAAGATGAAAATCTAGTCATTTTGCCTCTCATTTACAGCTCAGTGGTTTCCTATCATCTAAAAACGAAGCCTAAATTCCCAGTCGCTTTACATTTAATTGTAAGGTACCAAAAGCTTCCAAATGCCAAATAATACTTTCCATTCTCAGAAATCTGTGCTTGCTGCATGCGAATGTGAGGTGTTATTAAGGCACCCTCAGGCCCGGAGCACCTGCAGTGTGGTGTTTGCTGCAGCTGTGTTTAAAACATTGTGGCCACTGAAGGCTGAGACAAATGCGTGATCTTATTAATAACTGTGTATGGCGATCACATGTTGAAATATGTTGGAGAAATGTCCATTAATGTTCATGGCCACTCTTTGGTTTTGCTTTTCAAACGTGGTGTTATGGTTTATGTCTAGTTGTCCCCCCAAAGCCTCATGCAATCATGGGGCGGGGTCGTCTAGAGTTTGAGACTTGAGTCATGACCCACTGGGATTATGTGTTTTAGTACGGATGGGGTACAATTTGTTCCTCCCTGGAGCTGACCTGGGCCTGCCTAGGATATGATTGGCTCCTCCCTAGAGTGAGATCAAGGGCCCATCCTGGAGTATGATTGGTTCCTCCCTAGGGCACAATGGGCCCACATCAGAGTGACTGAGCACAAAGAGACTTTTTAAAGGGCTGTTGCTCTCTGCTTCCCTGGTTGTTCTGCGGCCATGAACTGCTGCCCTCTGCCCTGTTCCACTCAGTCCTGGGCCAGCCGAATATGGACTGAAACCTCCAGCAACTGTGAGCTAAATAAACCTTTCCTTCCTTCATTTTGAGTGTCGGGTATTTGTCCCAGCAACCAGTAAAAAGTAACTAAGACACGTGGTCACCAGTCACATTTGTGCTTCATGCTGTATTCCTGCAGGCAGCGCGTATTCAGTGGATTCTCGCCAGCAAATCTTCCAGCATTGCCACCCGGAGCCCCACTTAACTGCAGAGTGGCTTCCCATTCAGGGCTGGAGCGTTAACCTACTTTCTCTCGCTGAAAAGGTAGCTCTGTCTGGCACCACCTCTAAGCTGGGCTGGGAAGCGCATGTGAAGCTCAGGGCCCAGTTGCTTCTCCGGGCTCTTCCCTCCACCCTCCCCAGCTCTGCTGCACGGTGGCGCAGCCTCTCTGGGCTCCCGGGCTCCCCTCACCGCCCTGGCCTCTGGGGCTCCTCACCAGAATACGCAGATCTCAGCGGCTCCGGACAGAGCTCCAGAGGCTGCGAACGTGGATAGAAAGCATTTGACAAAAAGCGAGCTTCTTGGCTGGGAATGCGTTCATGGCAGGACCTGCTTAGCAGGCATGAGGGCTCATGTTTGAACCTCAGCTCGGGGAAAGCAAAAGACAAGCGCCTTGGGCTTTGCCCTGGATAGTAATTTTCATTTGCGGTTGCAATTTTCTTGAAATGCTATTTAATGTATCACTACTTTGAAATTCTAGTAGTTAATGGACACTCCATTAAAATTTTGTTATCTAATGTGGTAACACAAAAGCACCTTTAGTGTTCCACAGATTTGTTCTTGGTATTTGAATAGCTACTTTGAGATTGTGGCATTATTTTGGCATTCTAGCCTTTTGCGTTATGCATTTGAAAGCATTTTCCCTCCTGACAAGGGACCCTGCATCTTTACCAAGCTCCAAAGCCTGAATAATTCCCCATGACTAGGATGCCACAGTTACCCTTCCGCTTGACGAAGGAGACCTGGTTTCCTTTCCGGCTGTAAGTTCAGCCATTTCTGAGTTTAACAGTAACTTGTGCTTAATTAGCCTTGGGCTTCCTTTCCATTGTCTTCTAAATGCTTTCCTTTCTTGGAATCTCTTGTGCCAACTTGTCATTTTGGTGGATTCCCACTCTGCTCAAGTGGCTCCTCTGGTGACCTATCATAGTGTTATCACACTGTGTCACACTGGCGAACTTTGTGAGAGACAGTAGGGGTCTTTGTCTTTCACCCACTCCCCCACCCCACTGTTCAGCAAAGCAGCATTTTTAGGGTAGTCATTGGGTATTTTTCCTACTAATATAGAAATCTTAAAGAGATAGTAATTTTTTCTTTTCAGTTCCTTTTTTGAGAGAGGGTCTAGATAATACAGCTCAGGCTGGTCTTGAACTCATGGTGACCCTCCTGGCTGAGACTCCAGAGTGCTGGGAATACAGGCATGGATCACTGTGCCTGGCAAGAGTTTTCTTTTAATGGTAACTTTGGAGTTCCTTTACAAATCAATTTAACGTTTCAAAAACCTAGACATTGTCTTGGTATGTGGTCCAAGTTGGTCTGGAACTCCCTGTGGTGTCAGTGCTGGCCTTGAACTCATGGCAGTTCTCCTACCACAGTTTCCCAAGGGCTGGCACTACAGGCATATATGACTATTATGGTTTATGTCTAGGTGTCCCCCCAAAGCCTCATGCAGTCATGGGGCGGCTTCTGCAATTTGTAATTATTATTATTTTTTATTCTTTTGAGGAACCAGGGATCAAACTCAGGACCTTGCACTGGCCAGGCATGTAATTGATTATTATGAAAATGGGTGCTGCCTCTCCCCTGGGGCAGGTGATTTGCATTTCAATGTAAAGGAAGAGAAGTTAGCTGCTTGAGCAGCTGGCTCTCTCCCTGTGCTCTTGCTCTTGAAAGTTTGTTTTCTGCCATGTGCCTCTCTGCCTTGGAGCCAGCTGAATATGGACTGAAACCTCCAGTAACTGTGAGCTAAATAAACCTTTGCTTCCCTCATTTTGAGTGCCGGGTATTTGTCCCAGCAATGAGAGAAGAGTAACTAAGACAATGACTATGCCTGGCTAAGTTAAAAGGTTTTTAAAATATAGCACATTTTAAAAAATTTTGAGAGGGAGCATCAAGAGTAGGGAGCGGCAGGGAAAAAGCCTCTTCGAGAGCCACTGTCCAGTCACTGGAACACAGCAGCATGAGTGAGACGAGGAGGGACATGGGCCTCCAACCCAGGAGGGTTCTGAGGTGTGAGGTGAAGCTCACAGAGGGTAAAGAGAGGAGGTGGCTGGTGGTGCCTTCTCCATGAGGTAGGACTCACTGTGTGAGAGGGGCAGTTCAAGCCACAGGACACATGGTGACTGCTGGTGCACCGGAGGCCTCCGCGCAGAGGTGCAGCAGTGGGGAGGAAGCAGATGTGAAGGAGGCAGATAATGTGAAGGAGGCAGATAGATGTGAGGGAGGCAGATGTGAGGGAGGCAGATGTGAGGCAGTGCCCTGGCTGGCGTTAGTGCTGCGGGCTCAGTTGTCCCATGCAAGATGGTCATACGCCAGGAGCCAGCTTGCACAGGTGCTGACTGAGCTCAGCACTAAGTGCCTGCCGGCTCCACCTAGTGCTGTCTGAGGGGCTTTGGCGCTGACAGTGGCAGGCCAAATGAGTCTGGCCTCTGCCAGAAGGTGCAGCTTCCTGAGGGCATCCACTGCCCGGCCAAAAAGATGCCCCTGGCCTGCAGGACAGAGGAGACAAGTGGAGGCGGACTTCATTTATTTTTTTCCTCTCTCATTTGTTCTTTGTTGTAGTAGTGGCTTTTTGCTTTTCCTCTTCCACAGACCTTGTTTTCACGTGTGTGAGCATGTGGTTTCGGTCCCTTTGCGGCTGTGTTTCTCCTCTGTTCTGCTCTTTACTTCTTCTTGCTCTCTTTTCCTCCAGTCTTTCCCACCAGTTTTCCAAAGTTGGTTGACCTGTTTGTCCTCCAGCCTTGCTTGGAGTCTCTTCTTCTTGAACTTTTCTGTTTTCTCCCTCATCTATTTTCAATTTTAGCTCCTGAGGGCAACATGGACACATCATAGACTTGTATACAGCACAGAATTTTCTGATTTGTTTTAGACTTTGTTATGTAACAACAAATCTGGTTGCTATGGTTAAAAGTGGAAAACGGTTTGCTCAGTTTGTCGTTTTCTAGGCTGTGTCTGATTCTATTTTCATTGCCAATGGTACCATGATAACCAAAAGAGACATGTTTGTTCTCGACAGCTATTCTTCCTGATATTCAAACTTATAAAACATATGACATCATCATTGAAGAGTGATGCATACTATGCATACTCTGAGAGATACTGATGCATCAACACAAAGTCACTGATTAGAATCAGGCATGGCGGTGCACACCTGTAATACAAGCATTAGGGGAGTTGAGACAGGAGAATCGCTAGGAGTCCAAACTACATAGCAAGACCTTGAATCAAAAATAAATAAATTGATTTTAGTAAATGTGGCATTATGATGTAGAATTTTGTTAATGGATGAGGGTGGGAGTACTTGGAGGAAAGGGGTATATAGAAAGGCTCTCTCCTCAGTTTTGTTGTTAATTAAAACTAATATAAATGATAGTCTATTTTCAAAAAGTATCTCATTTCACTATATGTTTGTATTTTTTAAAAGCACAGAGGCAGCACATTTTAGAACTAAACATTAGATCAAACTGTAATATAGGATGAAATGCTAATTTCTAGAGCAGTTTCTAAAATAATAATGTATTTGGGATCCCAAACATACTTGGTTTTTAATTTATCCTTTGTAATGTCTAATGTTAACAACAAATGATCCTTAAATTTTGGAGACCCCCCCCCCCAAAAAACTGAGGAGGTGAGATCTTACAACTGACTCAAAACCCAAAACCCATCTGCACCTGGGCAAACATTAGCAAAAAAGCAGTCCATCCTAGGCAATTTACAAGCATCACTGCAGGAATTAAACTTAAAAGAAGAAAAGAAAACGAGAAGACACTTAAATAAGATGCAACTCCACACGTCCAATTCACTGAAGACAAACCCAGGAGCAATGAGGTGGGCCAATCCGAAAGCCACCCACCTGGCCTCCCTGAAAGGGTAATAATAAAGCAATTGATTGAGACTCTAGAAAAAAATAAAATCAGATAACTGCAGAGATGGCAGCCACAATGAAAACCAGGCTCAGTGACTCTAGAGTGGATACAGACAAAAATAAACAAACAAACATAGAAAAAAAAAATCCATAAGGCAGATTCAAGAAGATACCCAGGAGAATAAAAATTCCATTAAAAGTATTTGCAACAAGTTAAGCGAATATGATGACAGGATCTCAGACATGGAAGATGGGCTTGCAATCTTTTCATTGGCCATGAAAAGAGAGGGTTCTTAAAA
Organism: Capromys pilorides; assembly: GCA_004027915.1. Classification (NCBI taxonomy): domain Eukaryota; kingdom Metazoa; phylum Chordata; class Mammalia; order Rodentia; family Capromyidae; genus Capromys; species Capromys pilorides. The sequence continues at coordinate 8,247 of PVKN010040857.1, forward strand.
ATATCAAGGGACCATGAGAAATCAGTGGAGCAGCTGCTAGATGAGACAAAGAAGAGCAACTCAAAATTGATCAGCATCAATGGAAATGCAGGAGATGGCAGCAATGATACAAAAAAGTACTATTTAGACATCATGTCAGAAAACTTCCCTGGCAGAGAAAGAAGAATTTGATACACAGTAAGTGAGGCACCTGGAACTCCAGTTAGCCATGATAAAAAAAAGAGTCTACAGTTATACACAGTCCAGATTCCAGAAATGCAGCACAAGAGTAGAATCTTAAAAGCTAGTAGGGAAAAGAAACACATCAGCTATGAAGAAAAACCGATCAGAATCACAGCTGACTTCCCAGCACCAACTCTCAAGTCAAGGAAAGCTTGAAATATTTCAAGCTCTGAGGGAAAACAATCCATATTTATGTCCCCAGCAAAAGTAATGGAGAAATAAGACACTTCTATGATGAATAACAGATGATGAAATTCAGCAAACCAGCCCTCCAAAATGTTTTGAATGACATTCTAGGAAGAGGTAACAAAGACTACAACTCTATGAACCCCAACAGAAGGGATCCACCAGGCAAGGAAAGGGAAAGAAAAGGAGGGGAACCAACAACAGGAAAATAACATGACAAGGATGAGTCAGTACATATCAGTTATAATCATCAATGGTAATAGTCTCAATTCACCAATCTAAAGACACAGACTGGAAGAACGGATTGTGAAGGAGATACACGATATGCTATACACAAGAAACACATTAATTGAAAAAGAAATTCATAGTCTGGAAGTCAAAAGACAGAAAACAATACTCCATGCAACAGGAACCCAGTTAAAAGTAGGGGTAGCTATTCTATTTGCAGGCAAAATAAATTTCAAGCCAAGACTGATACACATCCAAATATATAAAACAAATATTAATGGGCCTGAAAAATCAAATAAACACTAATAAAATTGTGTTGGACTATCTGAATACCCGAGTGTCACAAAAAGATCAACTGGACAAAAAAAAAATCATCAGTGAAATAATAGAACTGAATCATACTTCTGAGCAAATGGACTTAGTGGAGGCCTGCAGAGTGCCTGACCCCCCTACAATATTAGAACATATATTCTTCTCAGCCACAAGGGATGTTCTCCAAAATATGCCACACACTGGCTCATAGAACTTAAGTAAATGCAAAGGAATTGAAATTACCCCACCCATATTATCAGACCATAGTTCAATGAAGTTGAAAAGCAATGACAAAAGAAGCTGCAAAAAATTCACAAACACATGGAAATTAAACAGTACCCTTCTGAACAACCAGTGGATTACAGATGATATTAAAGAAGAAATTATGGACAGTTTTGACAATTAAAGGATAACAAGAATATAACACACCAGAACTTATGGGACACAATGAAAGTAGTCCTGGGGACCCGCCTGGAGCTGCTTGCTGAACACGGAGCGGCTAGGTGGCGGAGTGAAGACCAACTGGAGACTGTCATACCTTGGTCCCAGCTACACATTCCCCGGGATGCTCTGAGCGTTCCTGGGAGCCCCACAGAACAGCAGCCAGATGGCCTGTGATTCAGAAAGTGCAGACTTCCTGGATGCATTTCTCCGAGACTTCCCAAGCCCACTGGACCCAGATAGCACCTTGCCATGGAGACCCTCGGGAACAACGCTGAGCCTGGAAGAGGTGGAGGGTGAGCTGGTTGAGCTGGCAATGGGCTTCCTAAGCAGCAGGAACGCCCCACAGCCACTGGCTACAGCTCTGACCCATGAGGCTGTTTCCCAGATGCTGCAGACTGATCTTTCGGAGTTTAGGAAGTTGCCCAGGCAAGAAGAGGAAGAAGGGAAGGACGATGAGGAAGAGAAGGCTGCGCCAACCTTGCTAGATGGCACAGGACTGGCACGGAGTTTCTTTAACCAGCTCTGGAAAATAAGTGGCCAGTGGCAGAAGCAGGTGCCAGTTACTTCCCAGACCCCACAGAGGGAGTGGGTAGTCTCTATCCACGCCATCCGGAATACTCGCCGCAAGATGGAGGACCGGCATGTGTCCCTTCCTGCCTTCAACCTGCTCTTTGGCTTGTCTGACCCCGTGGACCGTGCCTACTTTGCGGTGTTTGATGGTCATGGAGGCGTGGATGCCGCGAGGTATGCTGCCATCCATTTGCACGTCAATGCTGCCCGCCAGCCAAAGCTGCTTACAGACACTGCAAAAACCCTCAAAGAAGCCTTCCAGCACACTGATGAAATGTTTCTCTTGAAAGCCAAGCGAGAGCGGCTGCAGAGTGGCACCACAGGCGTATGAGCACTTATTGCTGGAAAGACCCTGCACATTGCCTGGCTCGGGGACTCCCAGGTCTTCCTGGTGCAGCAGGGAGAGTTGGTGAAGTTGATGAACCCACACAGACCTGACCA
>PVKN010040858.1:0-10642 GCA_004027915.1 Capromys pilorides
ATCTTGCAAGATTGGTCTTTCTCCTTTTGCTTGACACATATTTTGAAGTGTATATTGTTACTAGGTATTGTTAATTAAAAAAAAAATTTGTCTTTCATTTATTTGTTTATTTGGTATAGGGTCTCCCAACTCAGCTCAGACTCATAGCGATCCCCGTGTTTCAGCCTCCCCAGTGCTGGGATTACAGTAGTGCGCCACCATGCTCTGTTTTGGTGGCCGGATCTACAGCACGGCGTGCGGTGCTCAGGAACAAACCTGGGTTCCTGTGCTTGTCAGGCAGGTGCTTAGATTGCTGAGCTATCCCCCAATCCCTGTGTTGTTAATTTTCACTACTGTCAGATATGCCATTATATAGAAGTGCCAGGCAGACAGTCCATTTTTACTTTTTAAAAAAATTTTATTTTATTTTGAGTAAGTCAAGATTTTTTTTTTTCATGTATTTATTACAGGGTTTTCAGAGTCTCACTACGTAGATTGTACTTGTAGTGATTCTCCTGTTTTCAGCCTCCCAAGTGCTAGGATTATAGATGCATGCCACCACATTGAGTCTCAATTACTGTCTCAGCACGGAGCCAGCACAGCATGGTGGGGATCTAACCTCATCCACTGCTCTTTGCACATTAGTCCTCTGAGCTATCTAGCCAGCCCTGAAGATGTTCGTATTTTTATGTCTACCTCTGCTTCTTGTTGGGTGTGTTATTTTCCACCTTCAACCCCCAGGAGAGTTTGAGTCTTGGAAAGAAATATAAAATGTCTCTACTCTAAAAATTAGCTTGGTGATTTTCTACCATCAGTAGTTGCTAGATAATTAGGTGCTTAGGGATGTCTTTTTTTAAAAATAGAAAATGTAAAAGTTACCAGCCTAATTTCTTTTCTGTGTTGTTTTGATGTGGTGAACCTTGAGTAGTGATTTCTCTTATGTTTGCATATATTGTAATTTCAGAAATAAACATTCATCTTTTCTTAGACCTCATTTGCATTCTCAAGATTTATAAAATGGATGTTTGTTTTAAAATACTTTTTAGTTATTTAAGACAGGTCTAAAAGAGCCTAGTGGTTGGAAACCCCAGAATTTATAGTAAACTATATATAATCATTCTGTCCTAATGTCTTAGAGCTTTAAGTAGCTGCAGAATCCTCCCTTGTGGCTTTCAGAAAAAAGTAAGTCCCCAAAGTCCCAAGTATGCATTTTTGTGGTTGAATGTTCTTTATTGTCATTCTGTGGGTCTGCATATATGTGTTTTAATCCTGAAAGGGAAAAACTATATAAGAGAAATTGTTCTTTTTAAAACATGGCTCTTTTGAAGCTGCCTACCTTTGTAGCTGCTTCATGGCTTGGTGATTACTTTCCTGATCTCTGTAACCACGAGACCATAACCAAACATACAAAATGCCTGATTGTACCATTGTACCAAGTTTCATAAATTGATGATTGTTACCCTGGTAACCAGTGATCTCACCCTGCTAGCTAATCAGAACGGTCAGGCTGTTCTGTCTCACCTTTGTACCTCCTCTGTGTACATCATATAAGTCCTAGACCACCAGAGATTGGGGCCTGATATTCTGAGAATTATCCTAATCATTGACCGTTGACATAAATAAATCTGCCTCCAACTTTTGGGTGGTGTTTTGGTGTTTCTGCTCGCCATTCCAGTGCAAGTGCTAAAAGTTACTAAATGTAAACTGTGTTGTTTCATTTCTTCAGTTGAAATATTTTTGGTCTGAAAATTTAAATGTAAACAGTTCAAATAGACTGGTCCTTCTGTGTTGTGGTATGTTATGTTACATTACGTTATGTTACGTTATGTTATGTTTTATGAGAAGATCTCACTATGTAATACAGGTTGGCCTTGAAATCATGGTGATCCTCTAGCTTCAGCCTCCTGAGTGCTGGGATCATAGGCATGTACCACCATGTCTGGCAGACTGATCCTTCTAACCTAATAGCCTTTCTTTTATTTATCCATAAGCTATATATCTCAGATGTTTTATGTACAGCCTTACACACACCTGTAACTTAATGTATTCCTGGATGGTGCATCTTTTTTGGGGGGGAAGCCGTACTAGAGATTGAACTTAGGACCTTGCTCTTGCCAGGCAGGAGCTTACTTCATTCATTCATTCATCCATTCATTCATGTACTAGAGGTCGACTCAGAACCTTGCACTTGCCAGATAGGCACTTATGCCACTGAGCTATCTGCCTGGCCCTATATTTTATTTTTATGATAAAGGCAAAAGATTTGAGGTAATTGAATTTGTATTCCTATTACCCCAGAGCTCATATTTTTACATCTTAAGTCAGTTATTTTCTTCTTATATGTAGTTCCAGGGTGTCTGCTTTGCACCCTTAAAGAACTTATCTGTGTATATACTACATTATCCCTTTGGCTACTTGTGAGAGTTAATGGTTTCAACCTTCAGTATTAGATGCTTTACATGGTATATAGCCTCTCTTCATCTGACCATACGTGTACATTCTTAGCTTCCTCCTTCTCTTACCTGAGAGTTACTCAAGTCATTTTCAGGCTGCTTACAGAGTGATTTATTTTATTTTATTTATTTATTTATTTATTTATTTATTTATTTTGTCTTTTTGAGACAGAGTCTCACTATGCAGCTCAGGCTGGCCTTGAGCTCACTTTTGTAGCCCAGGCTGGTCTTGAACTCTCACTGATCCTCCTGCCTCAGCCTCCCAAGTGCTGGGATTACAGGCGTGTGCCACCACGCCAGGCTCAGAGTGATTTATTTTTATGAGTAAAAGCTTTGAAATTTTTCTTTTTTACTGTGTATATCACTGCATTTGTAACTATATGTAAATGAGAAGTTAACCAGTGTATTTTCTTTATGTTCTTCTTTTTTTTAGATAGATTCTTAACTCTGATCTGTCAGTTTTTCTTTGCACATAACAAGTATCCTCCAAACTGAATAGTAGATACTGACCAGGAAAAGTAGCCTAGTTGAGTGTTCAGTGCGAGGAAGGCCATGTGTGTATTAGTGAGCATCGTACACATTACTCATAAGAACTAAATCCACAGCGCTGACATGTGAGCCATAGAGATCTCCAAGTCTGCTAGATTTATAGTAGAACATTTGTTACTCTAAATTGCTAACTTAAAAACTTTATGTAGATTTAGGAGTTTGTGATTCTACCCATGCTATACCAAGCCTTTATTTTCCTTGTCTCCAGAATAAGAGGTTTGGATTGGATTGCTAGTGTTGCTCGAATCACTTCTATTAAGTTTGTCACTACCTTGATCTTTTTCTGAATTACCATTTTAGGAGCAAAAATATCTCCTTAAAATGAAAAGATGAAAAACAAAACAAGTTACCTTCCATGTTCAGTTCATTAGCTTACATCAGCCATTAGTAAATTACTATTATTTTGCAGTATTGGGGATTGACCCAGGCCTTTACATTGAGCTTAACCCTTTTTATTTTTATGTTGGGACATGGGTCTTTATAAGTTATTAAGTTGACTGAGCTGGGCTGGAAATTGCGGTCTTTTTTCCTCATCTTCCCAGGGTGCTGGGATTTCAAGTATATACCACCACATATGACCATTACCTTACTTTATTTTATTATTATTATTAGTTTTTGATACCAGGAATTAAATTCAGGGCCTCATGCTTGCCAAGCAGACTCTGCTGCTATTGCATCCCCAGCCATTACCTTACTTTAAAAAGTTAATTTGAACCCTATTTTTGAAGCTACATATGATAGAGCTAGTGCTCTACCTACAAGTTTCACATCCAAAATGTAGCGGAAGATGGCATCTCTTTCTGTGTTTTTGTGGTAGTCACTTAAAGCATAGAAACATGTTAATGGTTTAAATTTAGCTTATATTAGGCATCACCTGTTTAAAGATACAGACTTTTGGTAGAGCTCACATACATAAATTATGTAGTGTTTTTATCCTATGTTGTCTCATAATATATATGATATTTAAAATATTGACATGCATGTCCTCATGTTCAGAAAATGTTAATGATTTATCCCTTGTGTGTATAAGTTATGCCAATAATTTTTATGAAACTATAGTTTTATGAATTTTAATCTGCTGATACAGCTTTGGTATGGTTCTTAAGAGTGTTATCAAATTTTTCCACTTCTTTTGTTCTTTTGAGACAGGATCTCAATAAGTAGTTTGGGCTGACCTTGAACTTGATATGAAGCCTAGGCTGGCTGTGAACTTTTAGCATACATACCTCCTGCCTTGGCCTCCCAAGTACTTGGAATTATAAGTGTACAGTACCATGCTGGTCTTTTCTTTTTTTGAAAGAACTTTTGCTATGTTATTTCTTTATAAGTAGAATGTCTAGGGATTACCAATTATGATTAATTGGAAGTCTGTCCAATCACTTTGACTCGCTTTCACACAAACTTCTTTTTTAAAAAAATTTTAATTTATTGATTTGGTACAGGGTCTCACTACGCACTTTGAACTTATAGTGATCCTCTTTTCTTAGCTGCCCTAGTGCTGGGATTACGAGTGTGAACCTCTATGCCCAGTTTTGGTGGCCAGTACAGTGTGGGGCTGGCACAGTATATTTTACTAGGGATCGAACCTTGCACTTACCAGGTAGGCACTTAGACCGCTGAGCTATCTCCCCAGTTCCTCACACAAACTAACTTGCCACCAGCATAATGAAAGTACATGCATTCTATGACTATTCATTTTATTTATTTATTTTTATGTATTTAGTGCAGGGTCTACAGGGTCTCATTACAGGGATTGAATTTGTAGTGATCCTCCTGTTTGCAGCCTCTCAAGTGCTGGGATTATAAGCATGTGTCACTACACCCTGTCTCAATCCAGCTCAGTGCGCCCCAGGGGTGGGGCTGGCACCTGCCCCCTGCTTCTGCCTAAACAGGTGCTTTAATCCGCTGACCTGTCTGACAGGCCCTCCATGACTATTCATGACACTATTCTTTTGGATGCATAATTGTCATGTAAGAGAATTTTTTCAGAATGGACACAGATACACTAATTCCTAACTTTTGTATAAAACAGTTTAATTCATTTACTGCTACCTTTGTTTTTTTAGAAAACACATGTAGGGGGTGGAATAATACTCCAGGTTAAAAATTCTCAGTTTCCACTGGTGTTTTATACATTCTTTGTTTTTATATATGACTTTAAAGGCTCAAACTGTGATGCTGTAAAGATATAGAAAATGGTTCTTTCTTAGGTTTGGAGGAAATGATGACCGACCACTGGGTTTTTAAAATGGTGTTATCTGATAATTCCCCCTCCATTTGGCTATTCTGGGCATGTTTAGTTGTCAGGCGTTGTCAGACTAAATTGCTAAAAATAACAAATAACAGGGAGGCTGTTGTAAAATCAGAGTTTGTTATTGTCTGTAATCTGTTTAATTTAGTTCCTAGGGAGAAAGGGCAAAAAGAACATGGTACCATTCTCATTCAATAGATTTTTTGTTTAAAATGCTGACAAGAACATTGTTTGAGCTCTCTCTTTTTCCAAACCCCCTAGGGCCCATGTATCTGCATACTCTCATAGTGTGGGGACAGAGCCTGGGAGCTCAAAAGAGCATGCTCTGATTCAGTGGCTGTGCTAGAGCTTAACCAGCCAGTTGTGATCTATTGCTTGTCTTTTAATGTAGCTTTTGGTAATGGAAATGTGCAGTTATTGCCTGTAAGAGAGTGAGATGGAGGGCCAAATGGGAGAGTTAGTGTGTGCATTAACATTTTTTGTATTCTCTTTTAACTCAGTGTTTTAGTCTTTAGCAAAATTAACCACAATGTAACTCCAACGTAACATGCCTTTAGTTTTAACCCACACTATCAGCATAAAAGCTCTGCTTTGAATTGATTCTAGATCTTTTTTTTTTTTTTTTTTTTTTTTTTTTTTTTTTTTTTTTTTTTTTTTGTGGTACCAAGGATCACACTTAGGACCTTTTGCACTTGCCAGGCAAGCCCTTATTCTACTGAGCTATCTCCCCCGCGTTTTTTTTTTTTTTTATGGAAGGGTCTACAGGATGTTCAGGGTCTCACTACTAGATTGGACTGGTAGTGATCTGCCTGTTTACAACCTGCCAAGAGCTGGGATTACAGGCTTGTGTGCCATCATGCCCAGTCTCAATTGCTGTCTCAGCACACCCTGGGGCAGGCCCAGAAATTGAACCCCTGGCCCCTGCACCTGCTTTCAGGCATTTTTAATCCGCTGAGCTATTTGGCCAGCCCAATTCTAGATCTCTTTGGCTTGACTTTGTCCTAATAATTGAACTAACTCTCCAAAACAGAGATGGCAGTTTAGTTCCTACTATGTAAAACTATTGAATAACATTGAAAAAATGGTTTGAAAACCTTTCCTATGTGTTTAGCAGTGGTGGAATATGTTTAAGCAGGATCAAATTTTCTGTTTTATTTCTGATGTTCTATATTCTTTGTTGACTTACCTGAGTGCTTACTCATTTTTGTATCCTGAAGTCTCACCTGGAATCCTTTCCTAGCAGGGTGCAGCATGCTCATCTGTAATTTTAGCATTCTAGGAAGTTTAGGCAGGAGAACTGCAAGTTCCAAGCCCAGTCTAGGCAGCATAATGACCTAGCAACACCCTGTACCAAAATAAAAAATAGATAAAAGGTCCAAGTATATAGCTCATTGTGAAGGCTCTTGGTTCAATCTTCAGTATCTAAAGCACAAATAAAACTTTTTCTTTAAAAGTATAATTCCTTTTTGAGGTGAAATCAGAAATAAAGTGATTTAAGCACTTAAACATAGACAAAATTTTGAGGGAGGATATAGCAGTACCTTGACAAAAACCTGTATTGATGCAGATTTTGGTGTTCATATAAAACCTTGGAATCTGATTCAGATTGATCCTGGATATGATGGTACACACCTATAATCTCAGCATTCTGAGAGGCTGAGGCAAGATTCCAAGTTCAAGCCCAGCCTGATTTAGCAAAGCTTTGTCTCCAAATAAAAAATGACTGGAGATGTAGTTTAGTGCAGAGGATTTAGCAAAGGCTTCTACCTCCATCCAAAGTTTAGTTTGGGCTATGTTGTCTTTGAGATACTATTAGACACCCAGGTAGAGCTGTTAAATAGACACTTGAATACGTGAATCTAGAACTCTAGGTCAGTGAAAGCAAGAATTGTTTATGAATCATCCATTTATAGATGATATTTAAAATCATAGAACTCGATTAGGTCAGCTAACAGAAGACTGTAGCTATAGAAGGGACAGAATTTATGATCTGAGCTCTAGGTCACTGTGGCACATGGAACGTGCTGTGCATAGATGTGGGCAGTGAACATTGTAAATCCACAGAACCGAGTTACTTTCCATGGGCAACCCTCTGCTTGAAAGGGCCAAGCTAAAAGGTTGGCTGCAGCTCTTTCATAATTAAGGGATTGGTTTTGTGGTGGCTGTATAGGCTTTTGTTCTATTCGAACCTGCAGTGCAGTTGTGTGGCCTTCCTTTAGCTATCACTGATTATAGACCTAGACAGGCTGACTGCTGAGGGAAGCATGCTTGTTTTCCCAGGAAGGAATGCAGAATGAAGAGGTTGATAGTGAAGTAGGCTCAGGTGAGTGTGCTCTCTGTGGGACCACACTCCAGGGAGGGAGCAGTCAGTTGCATTACAAGATTACTTTAGGAACCTTTCAACTTTCAAATCTATTTCAGAATATCAAAGCATGTTTGTTTTTGTCTGTGGAAGTACCCACTTCAGATTTTAGTCAAGATGGGTGTATTACAAGGTTTCTTATCTCCTATACTTCAAGTGAACTAGTAACTTTATTCTTCCCAAATATACTATATACTTTTTTCCTGCCCTTTTTAAGCTCCAAGTATGTACTAAGAAAATCAGCCTTTATAGTAATTTTTGAGTTCATCTTGAAAATTCTTAGTGAGTGATAGAAAATTCTTTTGTTTTCTTTTCTGCTCTGCATAGCATAATGTCTTGTCACAATGTGAAAGTATGAACTCTGGAATGAGATGAATGTGAACTCTGACTCTGCCACTTACTTAGATAATTTGTTTAGTATTTCTAACCCTAAAAACACTTGTGTAAAGTGCCAGTGGCAGTGGTGTGGAGATGGAAAAGACATTAAATAACTCTTTAATCTTCTGCCCAAGAATGGAACTGATTGAAAGGCAGATGGATATAAAATTTTGTCCTTCTAAAATATTTTATCTTTATTACTGATAAAGATTAGGTTGAAGGATGAGGGTTAGTGTATAATAATGAATTTAACACTGATCCACAGGCGTATGAAATAAACTATGCAATAAATCTCTGGAAGGGTGGGACAACCATAGGATTCTGCAGAGGCAAGCAGAGTCCATCATCATAAGGAAAATGTGCATCTTCTGCAAACAACCAACTCATGGGAGAGTAGAGCCATAATTTTTTCTCTGTGCCAGATTAGGTTGAGGAGGTCAATAATGAAAATGAAATGAGCAGGATAAGCATTTCTCCATTATGAAAGTCCTACCTTGTAACTAAATATACTTAAATCACTTAGTGGTATGTCTGGCACAGTATATAATAAGTGCAAGATTGTGTTATTTGCATAAACTTAAAAGTTTTTTTTTTTCTTGAAGAAAAGGTACACAAGTATATGAAAATTAAATCAACGAACTCCTTGAGTTCGTTGATTAATAATTAATAAAAGTTAGCATGTTAAAAAATTAATAAAAGCATGTTACCTTGGTCATTTTTTAAAACAAAAATAAAATAATAATGATAAAATTGAAGTCTTTGTAAAATCCTTCCTACCTTCATGCCAGTCTTACTGTGCCACTCACCAGAAGCAGCTATCAGGTTTGTTTTGTATCTTTCCATTCCATGTTATATAGGTGTCTTACATTCAGAACTGATTATTGTTCATTTCTTTTTTAACACTTGGCTTTTCATTGAATAATAGGATTTTGAGCTCCATCCATAATAATAAATCTAACTAGCTCTTTTTTGTTCTTTGTTTTTTTTGTAATGGGAATCAGACTCAGAGCCATGCACTTGCCAGGGAGGTGTTTGTGCTATTGAGCTACATCCCCAGTCCTGTGTCGCTCATTTTAACTGCTGGATAGTCTACAAGAACATGCAACAAGAATTCCACTATTGACTTCAGTTACACATGAATTATTGTCAGTGGGCCTGATGACTTCTCTGAAGCATAGATATAACCATTGGTAGGGCTGGTTGATGAGCTTGAAGATGTAAGTGGCAGCTGGTCAGTAATCATTTGCTTTTCTCATTTCCTAATAGCCCTGAATTTTGTGGTGAGACATCTCATGAACTTTGTGACTTCTGTCCATGTTTTGGAAATGGAAATCACATGCCCTTTGAGTAGTCAGAACCAGAATCAGAGGGAAATCAGAATAGGAGCCTAGGATTCTGGGTTCTGGACTATAACCCTTTATTATTTACTTTGAGTCTCAAGGAAATGGGGATTCTTATGCAATCAGTAAGTGTTTTGCATAGTTGGACCTTCTAATATTTCTGGTCCTTTTCTAATAAAACGAGAAATCCCTTAAAAAACAATATTAGATAAAGAGGAGGTAATGAGTAGTTTCTAAGTAGTCTGGCATCTGGCAGTTGAAGAAAGGGCAAAATGAAAACCACTTCTTGAATCATTTTGCAAATAGAATTATGCCAAGGGCGCTTTATTACTCCAGTGTCATCCATTTAATTGGCATTATGTCAGCTACTTAGATCAGAGCTAATAGCATATTAAACCCCATTCTGTTTACATCAGTTGCATGGTAACTTGGTGGAGTTGAGGACAAGTAACAACTGTGACGTTTGATCTGTGGAGTGATTTCATCATGGTCTGAGCCTGTATCACCCTGGGTAAAGAAGTGTGTGATATGGACCTGACCTGTTAGTGCCCTTCAGAATATTCAGAGCTGTGAATAAAATCATGGATTGCTTGTTTGACCTAGGTGTTTAACTTACAAAGAACAACATTTTCTTGGATGATGCTGATAGAACTGAATTTTCCTTTGCTTGCTCTTAGTGAAGAGAAAGCCAAGGTTTTGAGGAAGCTTTATAAATAGCCCTTTAATATTGGAGCGTATTTGTAGTTCTCCAATTGTGGTCTTTGCTGACCCCTACAAATCAGTCCAGGCGGTGTCTATGAGTCATGCATCTGTGCTTGTTGGGGCTTTGAGCTCTTACTTGTTTTCACTGTCTCCAGGTCCTTTTATGGATTTCTGGTTGTTATCTCTATTTTTTTAGTTTTATATGTTACTTGATTGAAAAGTAGTAATCTGATCATGTGGAAGCTTCCTTACCTTTGTGTATCCATTATCTCTTCCAAGTTACCTTAATGACTCACTGATCTAAATGGTGCTTTGAGTAACTCAGTCCCACAAGTGACACCTGGCACCACTAAGCATCATGGACACTGTCCATGTCCATGACATACTAGAACTTTGTGTGATATCCTGTCCCCAAACTGTTAGAAGTTCTGGTCATATATTTGCCATTCCAGTATTTATGTTATGTTTTATTCTTAGTAATTCTTTACTACCATGGAAATTTTTTCTTAGTTGATATCTTTGTATATATTAAACTATTCAAATACTGTGTGAGTACTCAGAATTGATTACAGATTTGTACATATGATACACAACATTCTCGTCTCTAAGTTGGACTTATGATTTGATT
>PVKN010040859.1:0-10646 GCA_004027915.1 Capromys pilorides
ATCTGAGATTCTATCTTCACTTTCGTTCATATGGTTTTGCCAGCTTGTGATTGAGATTTTATTTTCTTGTGTATCTCTTTGATACTATTTCAGGTGATCTATTTCTTTCTTATATTGCTCAGTCATGGAATCCATCATTTTTTTATTCTCCTCTAATTTTTTGTCAATGTCTTCTTCAATATTACTTAAGTCTTTTGTTATAGCTATCCTTTCTCTCTTTAGTTCAGAGATTATTTCTGCTCTGCTCTTTTCTTTACCTTTCTGCATTTGTTTCCCTACTTTAGATGTTATTAATTTAGATATGTCTTTTTTTTCTTCAGGGGTTATTTCTGTTCTGGTTTGCTCTATATGTTTCTGCAGTTGTTTTTCTACTTCACATTCTACTAATTCATGCATTTCTTTTTTTATTTCAGATGTTATCTCTGATCTGAGTTGCTCTACATGTTTCTGTAGTTGTTGGTCTGCCTCAAATTCAGAGTTCTGGGCTGCATGATTCCCATTTTCTTCCATAGTATCCTCTCCTGTATTTGATTTAGGTGGGCTTGGGCCCTGCAACTGCATCTTACTCCTTGTTGTTATCATTTTGTATGGCAGTGATCTCTGTACTTTGGTGAAGTTATGCTGTTAGCACCTATGGGAGTTTGTTCTGGATCCACCAAGCTTGTTCCCCTTCAGTGGTGCCTGGCTGCGATTTGCAGCTCAGGCCACTGGCTGCTGTGAGGCCCTGTGGGTCTGTACTGTGCGTGGAATTGGGGCTCTGGAGTTGAGTCTGAGGATGGACACAGGCTGAGAGTCCTTACCAGGCTGGCGCAGGGAGGCCAGACCGGTTGGTGGATGAGTTCAGGACTAGAGCCCAGGCGGGAAGAACTGGGAGATGGAGGTGGATTTGGTGGATCCTTACCCGGCAGGTGCACGGGTCAGATCAGACAGCGGATGGGCTCGGGACCGGTCAACAACATTTCTTTCAACTTCCAAAGTTCTTTCTTGCCATGGGATAAGATTTGTTAGGTATCATAAACTCCCCCAACACTCTCAGGAATTTTAAATTTTTAAATCCTTTCATTGGGTGTGACACTGCATTAATCCTTTCCCAAGTGTTCGGAGAATGTCTTAGTCACCTTTCCAATCTTGTGACAAAATACCTGAAGACAACAAACTAAAGAAGAAACAGTTCCTTCTGCCTCCTCCTTTTAAGTCCCAGTCGGTGCTTAGTTGACTGTGCTGTGGGTACACAGAGGTGAAGCAGAAGCGTTGTGGTGGAAGGCTGTGTGGAGACAAACTGCTCACCTTGTGGTGGCCAGGGAGGAGAGGGAGAATGGGAGGAAGGGGAGAAAGGGAGAGAAATAGACAGAAACAGAGACAGAGAGAGAGGAAGGAGGAGGAGGAGGAAGGGAGAGAGAAGACATTCAGGACAGTTATGTCCCTCAGATTGTTGATCTATGGGATATCATCTCTGGACCCTCATAGACAACTTTACAAATGTGCTTTACTAATTTCCTAGATATTTCTCCAACCAATCAAGTTGATGATCAAGGTTGCTTGCAATGTTCTTAGCTAAATTTTTAAGATTTACAGGGAAGATACTCCCTTATCATTAGTACAAACTTCCTATCAGAAGAGGGCAAGAGAAATGAAAAACTGGAAAAAAAAAAAAAAAAAGTGCCAGACAATCTTTCAAAGAGGGGGAAATCAGCCTTTTTGGGTCTTGATGTTTTAAGCAGACAGAACATCCAAGAGACAATGCTTATTAAAATTACGTGAAATGTAGCCACGTGTGGTGGAGCACACCTGTAGTCCTAGCTGATCAAGAGGCTTAGGTAGGAGGATTATGAGTTCGAGGTCAAGTTGACCAATTTAGTGAAACCCCGACTCAAAAAAATTTACCTCAAATTTAATAGTTTATAAGCTGAGTTTAATTATGTGAAAAGTCTTCAGAGGGCAGGAAGGAGTAATGGTGTAATGAAGAGAGCTTAGATACCTTTAGAAAGGATGTATTAGTGTACACAGAATAGTATGAACTAGGTATAGGATGAATCTACACTTCAAGAAGTCCCAGGAGCTCAGATACAGCACCTCTAGAGTGAGACCTATGCCAGAGGCAAATGGACACTGTCTGTGGATTCTGGAATCCTTCACAGATGTCACTGTGTGTTCACAAGGGGGGAGCTTCCATGGACTGGAGCTCCATTCTACTCCTAACCATCACAGCAGCAGGCTAAGTGTGGCAACATGAGCAACGCTGGTGAGTCTCCAGGAGGGAATTCCTCAAAGCTTTGAGCCCTCAGGGCAAACCACAGGCCTTCTCAGACTTTAGATGGCAGTGAGCCATTCAGGGGACCACATGGAACTTGATGGCCTTGTCCTTTGTTTTAATTTTCTCTTTTTTCTGTTTTTTCCTCTGTCTATCTTCTGCCATCATATCTTTAAGAGTAGGCCAAAGATGCCTCAATAAAGCTATTAAGGTAAGTGAGAGGAAATCAACTGCAGGCTGGGCCAGCACAGGCCTCTTCTCCTCCCAGGAGATGGCTAGCATGGGACTTAGGGAATGAAGAAATGATAAGATAAGGAAAAAGAAAATATGGGCAGCCTAACTTCCATACTTCACCGTGAGTGTCTTGCCCAGGACCACTCTTACCAGAGTCAGACCCCTGGTTACCAGCAGTGTGCACGGAAATGGAAAATAACAACCAGGGAATTTCTGCTAAGCCCATTTCCTGTACTCAGGTGGTCTCCATAATCACATTCACTCAAGAAATCCATGTGGGGTTCTACAAATTGCTTACAAAGCCCTGAAAGATTACAAATCATAAAAAAAAGCTTTGTGCTAATATGTTTCTTCCTTCTTTGCAACAATTTCCCTGGCTAGTGTCTTTGACAAAAAAGTAGCTACTTTGAAGATAATGATACTCAGTGTATTAACTACTGTTATTCTATGATTATTTTGCTATGAAATTTTTTTCTTTTTTATAAAATAAAAAGATAATCTCTTGGAAGAATGATTCATCTGTCATGTATAGATCTTAGACAATTTATAAACACTTAAAGAGCTTAGGATAAAAAGACAATGCCCTCTCACAGGCCTCATTTTGGAAGGATGACATTTACAGCCAAGAAGGAAAACAATAAAATGCGTTGGTTGTATTATGAAAGGTGGACATGCTACTACAAGGGAGTAGTGAACTTTCTAGCATGATGGAAGATTCGTCCATTCTTGGTTCACCAAGAAGATTGTATATGAACCAGTTCTTAATAGATAAATAATAAGTGCTGAAGCCAATTGGGGTTGAAAGGATATTCCAAACAATGGTATAGAAATGACATTAAAAGACATGAGACTGATATGAGAGTACATTCATGTTCCTAAAATGGAAATGCCTTAGTTTTGACTTGGAAACCTGAGATAGCTTCACATAAAGTAGCAGAAAAGCTTAGAATACAAAACCAGATAGTATGAAGCCTCAGAGACTAAACTAGGGAATTTGCAATTTTATTTTATTTATTTATTTATTTATTTTTTTATTTATTTATTTATTTATTTATTTATTTATTTATTTATTTATTTTGGAGATGGGTGAATAGGGTCTCACCAGGTAGTCCAGGTCAGCCTTGAATTCACTAGGTATCCCAGGCTGGCTTAGAACTCATGGCAATCGACCTGTCTCAACATCCCAAGTGCTAGGATTACATGCATGAGATACCAGGCCTGGGTAAAATCAAATGTATTAATCAATTTTCTATTATAATTTTTTGATTATTTCTGATTATAATTCCTAATGTCAGTCTAACTTGGACTTCAATTTCTTTCTTTCTTTCTTTCTTTCTTTCTTTCTTTCTTTCTTTCTGTATTTGGTATAAGGTCTTACTACACAGCTTAGACCTATAGAGATCCTTCTGTTTCAATCTCCCCAGGGCAAGGATTACAGGCATGTACCACCACACCTGGGTCTTGGTGACTGGCTCAGAGTCCCTGGGGTGGGGCCTGCACAGCATGTAGTACTGGGGATTAAATCTAGGTCCTTGTGCTGGCCTAGGCAGGTACTTAGACTGCTGAGCTATCTCAGCAACCCCTAAACTAGGGAATTTGGAATTTAACTTGTAAGACATTGAGAAGGTCTTTGGAGAGTTTTAACAGTAACAACACCAACCTGTTATGGAGGTCATTTGTGGAGGGTACTTAGAAGAGGAAAGAGACTGGAACTAGGGAAACCTTTTAAGAAACTGACGCAGGGGTTTAGAAAGAGATAACAGGAACCCAAAATAAAAAAAATAGAAATCATTTCTCAGCCTTTTGACTAAGGCCAATTGTTATAAGAGTAACAGTGTATAGACAGGGAAGAGAAGGCAGGTCCCCGAAATATGTACCAGGGGAGAAACTAATAGCATAGCCGATCACTGCCTGTAGGATCCAGAGCAGGGAGAGCAAAAGCGGGGAGAGTGCTAAATCTCAGTTTTCTCCATAAGACAATTGAATGAGGCATGTTTCCAGGAACTGAGTTTGGGTCTACAGGATCGAGAGCACACTGGGGGAACTGGAAAGTTGAACTTATTGACATGGAAGCTATGTATGTGCATAGACAGGTCTCATGGCTCCTTGCATAGTTAAAGCTAAAGCCCAAATGGAATGCTTGTGCTGAAAACACAGACCTAGGGCTCTTTTATGAGTCACAGATTAGTTAGGTAGGAGAATGCTTGTAAAAAGAAGAGCAGAGGGCTGGTGGGGGATACAGGAAACACACATACACAGGAAAGTTTGCAACATCGGAAGAAAAATATCTGTAGAACACCAGGCAAGAATGACCTTGGCTCTGTTTTCCCAGTAGCACTTTTGTTTCTCTTTCTACTTCTGTTCTTTTTTTTTTTTTTTTTTTTAAATAACCACCTGGTGTCACCAGGAAATGTTGATAAAATGTCAGTGTTTAATTTTCTTCCTTTATCAAAATTGTATGCTAGTGATTGTGAGCATTACTCACTATGCTTATCAGGCACTTGACTAGACTGAGACAGTCCTAGCGAGAAAAATGCAGGTCCGTTTCATAGTCATTCATCATACACTTTGAGTATAATGGCAAAATGTTGGGTGATTGGTTAATTAGCTTATTATTCACCCATTAAACATTGTGTTCTGAAGAGCAGAGACAGTAAACAGGAGTAAACTTAAAAGGGGTCACCTGGTATGCCTGAGGCTCTGTACCTGACTTTCTGACCTTCCATATTTATTGTTTCAATTAATTTGGGTAAAACAATGATCAGACCTGAGAGGAGTAATAAACACATTGCATGACAGGATCAATAGTCAAGAAAGTTCGTGCCAGGCTGTCATGTTGGTGCCAACATTCCAATTTGGCAGGAGTACATCAAATTTCTGCCTTTGGTTCTTGAAAGGTAACACATAAAGTATGGCAGAGATGGTGACAAGGGAGCCTCCGAAGCTAACTCCATCTCAGGTCACCCTGACAGAGCACAGTTTTGATGACATAAGAAAACTAAGTAATGCCCTCCTTCACTTTTCCTGAGGACACCAGATGGTTAGTGTAGTTTAATAATAGAACATGCAGCATAGGCAATTGTTCTCTAGCGCTCTGCCCTTGGAAGCATTTGCAGAGCCTGGGCTGTGGGTGTCCCGCCCGCTAATGAGAGAGGAACCAGATGGAAGGGAAGCCAAATAAAGAGTGGCTGAAGTGTTGCCTAGCAACTAGCCAGAGAGGTTAGAGGGAAGCAAAAAACTGTGATGCTGCAATGGCAAGCAGAACTACTGAGGCAGCACCCAGGGTTTGGAGGCAGATTTATACACATCAGTAGGCAGTGAGAGGAATCATTACCAAAGTATCAGGCCCTGATCTCTAGTGGCCTAGGGCTCCTATGGAATAAGCAAGCAGGACGCACAGAGGGCAAATGGCTGGTGAGCTGGAGATTGGTTTTTATAGTATGCATCACAGTGACCAGCCACTTATAGGAGACATAAGCAACCAGAACTACAACAGGAACTACTACCTGGGCAACCGAGAAACTGAAGTATACCTGTGTGTGTATGTGTGTGTGGCGGGGGAGGCATTTTCTGTTACATCTCTCCTCTCTTTAGTTTCCCCAACAAGTCTTTGCTGGGCACAGTACATGTGAGTTTTTTTTTTTAGAAAGGGCCCAACTAGAAGCAGTTGCATTAGACTTGTCAGTGATATTGTTTTTTCTTAGAGTTTTTCCCTAAGTTGTTTTTAGGAAGAGACAATTTAGGCCTGTTGGTTTTGTAACATTACTCTGACAAGATAGTGGTCTGATCAAGGAGAAACTCCATTGTGCTTTCGAATGTCATCAAATATTGGCTAAGTGTTTGATCCTTTTATTTTCTTGGGACAACCATCCATAGAGTTAAGACAACACACACACACACACACACACACACACACACACACACACACATATCTGATAAAGCACAGAGAAACAAAGACTGAGTTAAGCAGGAAAGGAAAAGTGAAGGCAACTCATTTGTCAGGGCTGACAGTTCAATTTTTCCTCAGTCAAAATGTGGAACTTAGAAGGAACTGCTGACAGTCATGTTGGGTGGATGCCAGATGAAGCCATCTGACCAGAGCAGGCGCGTAAGCAGGAGGCTCTGGAGGGAGGGCCTCTGTGGCCAAATGCAGGCCATGGCTAGCTGCACCCAGGTCAACGGGCCTCTGTGGCCGAATGCAGGCCATGGCTAGCTGGACCCAGGTCAACGGGCTGGAAGTAAATGAGTTAGAAGTCGAGAGTAAAGTTGTAGGTGTTGGCAGCAACTACAGCAGCTGTCGAGAGTGCCGAGCCAGAATTCCCAGGAAGAATGGGCCTCTTTCTTCCCTTTCTTTTTAGTTTGGTTTCATTTATAACTCTGTAATCTCAGAAAAACCCTCTTTCCTGCAGTCAGGGACTGTGGGTTTTGACTAGTTAGTTCCCATCTCTGACTTCCTACATGTGTGTTGTGTACCCTTGTATGATGGTGCCAAAGACAAAGGGTGGGTGACCCTCAGGGAGACCTTTCAGATGCCTGCCTGGCTGTGCCTCTCCCTGGGACTTAGGTGCAAATTAGCTAAGGAAGGTGTGAGACTTCCTGCGCCATCTGTCAACCACCATGGAACAGCAGGTGCGGGCCCATTTAGCCACCGTGACCTGTGCTTCCCAGTCTTGGTGCACAGAGAGGCCTATTGCACATTCCACTCATACATTCGGCAGACCCTTAGAGGTTAAACATTCCAACTCCCTTCCCTTGAGGATGGTTCTGACTAATGAGAGTTAGACTCCCCTTCTGCTCTTGAGCTGAGCAGGACTGACAGATTAACTGGGGTGCCCACAAGGGTCTTTACTGGCAATAAGGTAGGCAGGCAGGCAGGCAAACTTTACCTTTTTCCCTCTGTGGTTTGATGTGAGCAGTTTGAGCAGGAAGTCAGGACTCTTCCCCCAGACCTTGAAGGGAACTCAAAAAATCTCAAGGGTATGTCTTCCTGTCTGGAATAGGAGAGGTCCTTGCTCCATCTGCAAGGGCCACAGCTGATGGCCAAAGAGGTCAGCAAAGTTGGTCTTCCTACAGCCAGCAATATAGCTCAACAGACTAAGTGCTTGCTTAGGTAAGCACAGGGGCCAGGATTCTATCCCTGGCACTGCAGGCTGTGCTGGCTCCACCCCTGGGTGCATGGAGCTGGCAATGGAGTCTGGGCATGGTGGTGCATGCTTGTAATCCCAGCACTAGGAAGGCAGAAATCAGGAGGATCACTATGAGTCCAAGCTGTGTAGTGAGACCCTGCACATACACACACACACACACACACACATACACACACACACACACACACACACACACACACACACAAAATGATGCATACCAGATGCAATGATAAGCAGAAATATAGATAATGGCTGAAGCTAGAAATTGGTCACATGTGTGAAGGCAAGGCCAGGCCAGAGTGCCTAAAGAAATCAAGCTATTCTAGTCCTGAGAAAAACACCTGGCCTGAGGCAATTCCAGTCATTAGTCACTAGGCAATCCTGTGTCAGGTGATACTTTGTCAAATGTTTAAATAAATGCCATTACAGTGATTGTCCAGTTCCTTTCCTCCCATCAGGAGAGAGGGCTCCACCTGACCTCAGCTTCCATCTCTTGTCTTATTTCTAAATCCTTTCACCATTTTTCCCCAGAAATATTGAGAGGTGCAGGAGACAAAGCATAGAAATACTGAAATGACAGCCAGAATGGGGAGGCAGATTTCTTGTACGTCGACAGGCACTGATGGGAATCATTCCCATAATATCAGACCCTGATCTCTAGTGATGTAGGGCTTATATGGGATGAAGCAAGCAAGAAGTACTAGAGCTGAATGGTTATCCACTGGGGATTGGTTTTCAAAGTGTGCATCATAGAGACCAGCTATGAATCACAGTGACAGACTGTTTCTAGAAGACAGAATCAACTGGAACTATGACAGGAAACTAAGAAACTGAAGTACCCTGGCTGGGGAGGCATTTTCTGTTACAATATTTTTGTAAATATTGGAAGTATTGTAAATATTGAAAGTAAATATTATGGAAGAGAACTTAGAGGAATTCTGTGAAACTTCAAAGTGAAGAGTTTCTAAAAATAGAAGGTAGAGTGTTTATAGCAAGAAAAAAACATTTTATCTCTTTATAAATGGAATAGGCAGTTCTGTGAGACAGTGAGCTTCCCATACCTGAGAGTGTTTAAACTCAGTGGTAAGGGCCAGCCAAAAAGCTCAGCAGATTAAAGCACCTGGAAGCAGCAGCAGGGGTCAGGAGTTCGATCCTCAGGCCGCCCCCCTGCGGGCCTCACCTCCAGGGCACACTGAGGTGGCAAATGAAGCTGGACATGGTGGTGCTCATCTGTAATCCCAGCTCTTGGGAGGCTGTGAACAGGTGGATCACTACAAATCCGATCTAGTAGTGAGACCCTGAACACCTTGTAGACCCTTCTCTAAAATATAAAAATAATTAATAATAATAATTACAATAATAATAATAATAATAATAATAATAATAATAAGTAAATAAACTCAGTGGTATTGAAAATGAGAAGCCAGAGAAGGGGGCTGGGTCAAATGACCCCAAAGACTGTCATCATACTGTGGAAACTGATCAGCTAAGTCACTTCATCTTCTCAACCTCAGTGCAATTCTGTTTATAGAAGTTTTGGTTTATTTTGTGTTTCTCTCCCCATATAGAGATCATTGGCTCAACAAATCTTATAATTCTGCTAGAGAATGAAGTCTTTGCTGATTTTTTCAACACATTTCTTTCTCTTCCGGTAAGGATTCTCCAATTTAAAACAAATGCTTTGTTAACAACAGAATAATGAATCCCACTGGGCTCACGGTCCTCTTCTGATTTTGTTTGTCTTTGTTGTTTTCCTTTATACAAAATTGTTTATCAGTGAAAAATGGTGTCACTTTGGGTAAATAAATGTGAACTAGAACCACCTGTAACATCTCCAGGAACTTCCCATTGGTTTTTTTTGTTGTTGTTGTTTGTTTGTTTGTTTAATGGCTGGCTCAGCCTGCCCTGGGGTTGGGGCTGGCACAATAAGTGCCAGGGATCAAACCATGGTCCCTGTAGTTGCCTAAACTTGCCTAAGCAGGCACTTTGGATCACTGCTGGCCCAACTTTCTATTGTTAACGGAGTTAAACTCTGAGTTCCTGCCTTCCTCAGCTGCTTCCACATGTCCAGCAGTTATTTTCTATCACAATGTCTGGTGACACCCAGTTCTGTGGTGACCGCAACTCTACCATCACTGATGTCACCTGCCTCCCAAACAGCTCTTCAGGCTCTTTGTTTTCTGTCTAAATTGCCTTCCTCTAATTCTACCTATCAGTCTCAGTCATTCTTCCAGCTTTTGCTCAAAATTCTTCTTAAAGAATTCCTAGTGCTTCAGAATTGGAAATTCCTGACTGGAACTTTTGCCACTGTTCCTCTCAGCAATTTTAGAACTCTCTCTCTCTCTCTCTCTCTCTCTCTCTCTCTCTCTCTCTCTCTCTCTCTCTCCCCTCCCTCTCCAGCTTGGATTATTCATTTTGTTCTCTTTCCTTTACCAGGTTTTCACACACCACAGTCATTAACTTGCTAGCTGGAGCAAAATCTATGTATTAATCTATAAAACTAACACAAATCTCAAACCTCAGAATACATTTAAAGCCAAGCCTAGGCTGATCCTACATCATTTTAGGTTTAAACGTTGGTGCCTTATGGACTGTGGCTCACCTCGGTGCTTCTACACACTATTTTCCCATGGGGTTTTACCTGTTAAAAGGTGAAATTTCATCAAGAGAGGAAACCCACTGTATTACCTCACAAAGAGTTGCTGGATCTTCACATTGTGTCGGCCCTGGGCTCAATGTGGGAATGCACATAGTAAGGTACCACTCCTGCCCCTGAGGAATTCTCAGTCTAATACAAGAAACTGATGCTTCATGGGTAGCATGACGTAAGTTCCTAGGAGGCCATGACAGTGTAGTATGCTCAGTGAGAGCTCATTCCTGCCTGGAAGAGTCAGAAAAGCTGACACAGGCCAACTTTTAAAAGAACAGAAAATATGAGAGAACTATCTAAGCAGGAAGTGTGTGTCAGGGGAGGATGAGCAAGGAAGTAGGAGGAAAATACTAGGGTTTGAAAG
>PVKN010040860.1:0-10646 GCA_004027915.1 Capromys pilorides
TTGGAGGCTGGAAATTATGTTAAGTCCTCTCTTTAGAGTAAGAGGTCTGGACATATCACTGAGCATGCTTCTTCTGCCTTAAAACTGGTCATGGAGCAGATACTGTGAGAAGGACATAAGCCCACATGCAAGAGAAGTTCTTTCCTCCTGTGCACTCATAACTCATAGGTCTATTATACTGCTTGTTCTAGGTGCCGAGCTTCACAACTTAGTAAATGAAGAAACCTACATATTACATACACACAGGTATGAGAACACTAATGAGCATAAGCATTATTACAACTCATGCACATAGTAAAATCTTATATCCATTGTAATATATATCATGAAATATCTTCCAGAAGACTGTGCTGTGCTAGGGACCCAGCTCTAGCTGAGGCTTCTGCAACAGAGCTTTGCAAATATATATGTATAGCAGTAAGCCATGCAAATAGGGTCTCCCTTTGCTAATGAAAACCAGCCCAGCCCTGGATGCCCAGGTGTTCTCACTCCCTGATCAGGACTAAGCACAGGAGGCTCGATATGGAGCTCCCACTGAGCTGTGTTCTCCTTGTCATCATTTTCAAAGGTGATTTGTAGTGAACAAGACATTGAGAGCGTAGGTGGACATGGATGGGATAAACAGTGGGCCTGTGTGACAGTTTAACGACCAGAATATTTCTGTTTTTGCAGGTGTCCAGGCTGAGGCGCCTCTGGTGGCGATTGAACAGTGGGCCTGTGTGACAGTTTAACAACCAGAATATTTCTGTTTTTGCAGGTGTCCAGGCTGAGGCGCCTCTGGTGGCGATTGGGGGAGGCTTGGTGCAGACTGGGGGGTCCCTGACACTCTCCTGTGAAGCCTCTGATTTCACTTTCGGTGGCTCCTTTGTGCAATGGGTCCGCCAGCCTCCAGGAAAGAGTATGGAGTGGATCGCGGAAATTAGTGGCAATGATGACAGCACATACTACATAGACTCTGTGAAGGGCCGATTCACCATCTCCAGAGACAGCGCCAAGAACACGCTGCATCTGCAAATGACAAAACTGAAAACCGAAGACTCGGCTTTGTATTACTGCCTGAACAGCACAGTGAGAGGATGTCAGTGTGAACCTAAACACAAAGCTTCCTGCAACGACACGCAGGACCAGCAGGGGGAGCCAAGGATTCAGAAGAAACAGAATTACAGGGAGGTGGAAGTTCATTCATATTTAGAATCCAAAGCTACTTTTCAACATAATACTTCCAGATATTCCTTTTTCATAAGTCTGACCTTATCTCTGATCTCTCACTAGACACACTTGTTTAAATAGGGGAACACATTCGCAGTCGTGGGATATATAATTTAAAATTTGCGCTAAAATTCTGCTTTGGTTACCTGGACAAGATCCTTATGAATCTCAGGGAATATGGTAATTGAAGACCAAAATTAAAAGCAGTCAATTCGAGTACAGAGAAATACCTCATTCCTCCAGTGATCAGGGCCAAAAGGCCGTGCTCTCTACGAGGGCTACTCCGTCCCTTCAGCGGGTGCTGAGGACACACTGGAGCACTTGACATGATCAGGATGCACAAGAGCCTGATCTTCCAGGTCCCAAACAGGAGCAGGTGCACTGAGCTCTGGGGAGACTTTACCTGCATTGTCCTTGCTGTTCATCCCTGGCGGGTCATTTCCTTCCCTTTGTGTAAATGTAATGATAATTGGCTCTTTATCTATTTTTTATGACTTACATGTGCAAGCTAACATTTAATTATCAAAATTTATATAACATTTATAATATGTTTAGAAATTTAAAACTAAACATGTTACCCTGGTTCCACAAAAAAAAAACTAAACATGTTAATTTTTAACAAATTTATTTCAATATTCTAAGTATAAGTAACCTCACTAATTAAATTCACAATGTCTATATTTTTTTATGTATTTTGCAAAGGACCTACAGAGTCTCGCTAATAGATCAGACTCACAGTCTTTCTATTGTTTTCAGAGTAGCTTGTTTACAGAGTAGCTTGTACTGATGCGGATGTGGCCCTAGAAAGACCTCAAAAATAATCCATCAATATTGTCGTTTTAAACCACACACTGAAGTGTGTGCATGCACATACACACACACACACACACACACACACACATACACACACACACACCAGTTCTTCAAAGGCATAGGTCCTCACCTTTCATGCAGCCCACACTTGACAGTGGACAATGGGCATCAAGATCATGATCTTGGGAGAGGACGGGGCACGCTTGACAATGACCCAGGAATGGGGCAGGGATTCAAAGTCTGCATGAAATGTGGAAGGTGGAGCTCTTCTCTGTCCCTACCTAGCCTCACTCTACTGCAAATTAACTGTGTGGCACAAATGTAAAGTCTAATTGCTGTGAGGGGTGAACTTGAGCCTTGGAAACCACAGGACACATGTTTGATAGAAAGATATGGCTTGGATGATTCCTATGTTTCTAAACTACTGCAGCAGGAATCCTAAGATGAAAAGAACATCGAAAGTATGGAAATCCTTGATTCCAGTGCTTATACCCTTGCTGATGCAGAGCACTTTCTAAGTGCTAAAAGTGCTATCATATCTGTGTGACAGCTCTGTTGTTCTTATTAAATGCTACAGTAGTCCTAGATGTCTTTCTTAGTCTTGCAAGTAGCCATTGAATGGTATTTATATTGAAAAATTACTTTTGTGATGCAGTTCTGTTTGAAGTACTGGAAGCAACCCATAGCCTCTCCACTGCACTATAACACCAATCAATATTGTAAGTTTTAAAAAATTTGGTGCAGTCTCACAAAATTATTAAGTTTCTCAGACTTGGCTCAGCTTTACATTCACCCTTCTCTGCATTTCAGAGTTCTAGGCTTAAAGAATTTTGCCCTATAGCATGGCTAAAATCTTGATTTCTACATCAATTTTTTTCAAATATAGAAGATACTATAGATTGAAACATTGAATTACATACAAGTTTCTGTCCACGCTATTTCTTTCTTTTCATTTTTTGTTACTATTAATAAGAAATAGCAATGAGACAGTTTCACAACACATTAGTAGAACAGCCATAATAATTAATACAATGCTTAGTGTTGTCTTTGTAGTAGTTGTTCTGAGTACAAGATGCAGATATGATAACTTTTCTAAACACTCTTAGTACAAATATTTCCTCTCATTGAACTAAGAGAAAGTAGTTTTATGTATCATTCAATATTCCATAATAGTAGTGGGTTATCGGTAGAACTAGCAATGTCGGAAGCTGTTGACTTGAGCCTTTTATATCTCAGCATACTAATATGGCTTTAAATTTTATGCCTTGTGGTTAAACTTTTCTGCTGGATGGTTAAGGCCAAGCTAAAACAAAACCTATATAAGAAAACATGTAATTTTTGTATCTAACAAGGTCAGTCAAATCCCCTCAGAATTAACTTTGAAACCATGAATAGTATTTCATAGAACTGTTGTCAGTGTCAGCTGTCTGGATGAGTCACAGCCATTGCTTGGCCAGTTGGCTCTCCTTGAAAGCCTGAGAGAATGTCTTCTCTCTAAGTGACTTTCCTTAGACACACTATACATCGTTGATCCCTTTCCTCTGTGGCCCTATAATCTCCTTGAACAGAAATTTGGGTTATAGGATGTTACGGTACAAGTTCTCTTATATCCAGAGTCCTCACTGACCTTGAAGGGCTAGGGTCAAAATATTAGCTATCCTTGTAGTCTCTTTTTCTCTAATTTTTTGGTCTGCAAACTTGAAGTTTGTAACCCTCCAGAAGAGAAACTTAGTGATACTATTACTCTATAACATAGGTACTTGAGCTTAACATCATCATCTTTCTGAATATTAAATGCCTTAGACTTAGGTTGGGCAGGCCCTTCTATCAATATAAGCTGTATAGTTTTAGATGAGATGAAGTCAGTATTGTTTATTGGTTTTACTTCAAATTTCTCAAAGTTAAGGAATATGTTTAATTATTTTTGTACCAAAAATCAAATTCAAGACCTAACTATACAGGTAGGTGCTGCATCACTGAGCTAAAACTTTGGCCATTGGAATATCATTTTATAATTTACTATTTCATTTTATTGTTAATGTAATTTGTGTAACTATTAATAAAAAAAGTCATGAGAGTTTCTTTTCTTTCTATGAAAAAACTTTTAACACAATATATTTAACAAATAATTTATGCTCAGAATACCTTAATTTTGTAGTTCACAGATGCTACTGAGAGTACAATTCATGCACAAAAGGACTCTCCATTACAGAGAGAAATAAAAGGTAATGACACAGACATTTCTTGTAAACTGTGTATGAGAAAACAGTTCTATAAATAAAGCAGATCATCAAATGCTTTTAAACAATTTTGAAACAATTGAGCAGAGCACTTGTAGAACTGTTCAAATTGCTTTCTATTCCCTTTTTCTTGTCCATTTTTCTTTCGCTATTTATTTACATATGTACATGTTTTTCTGCTATAAACCAAATATATTTCAATTTTATTATCTAAATATAGACATTTCCAATATGTTTTTTCAGAACTGGGGATCGACCTCAGGACCTTGCACTTGCCAAGCAGGCACTTGTGACCCTGAGCTATCTCTCCAGTTCTTCCAATAGTTTCTTAGTAACTATAACTTCATTATTATTTATTCAAAAGAGGACTTCACATTGAATAATGATTTTGCCTCTATAACTTAGTTTTCTTTTAACTTACTTCATGGACTTGTTATCTAATTGTAAAATTTAACTAGTGTTTATTCATTTCTGTTGCCCAATTTTTCATTGGTCATTTACCATTTTACTGTATGAACTTATTTTGTATTTCATCTAAGGAATAGCCATTAAATTATCCTAGTATATACGAAATAAATTAGATACAAAAGCTTAAATATCACATAACTTCTCTTCCCTAAGAAACAAAATTAAAATGAATAATACAGATTATAGTAAATTAGATCTTATGTATTTTATAATGGGAAAAGGGCAAAGGATTCTAAGAAATGGGGAGATAAGTGAAGTGAAGTGGGTAAAAACAATTAAATGTGTTATCTGCAGGTACTGCCTCCCCACAACTGACATAACCACTGAGGATTACAAACTCTGCTAATAAAAACTGAAACCAAAAAGTATGTGAAAAACAGAAGTGCCAGGTGCTGCACTATTCCTGAAGGTACTGGGTCACTAAGCAGTGTGTTCACAGCTTAAAGAAGAACAAGCTCAGGAAATGAATGCAACATCCTCAAGGCATCAAGACCTATCTGGAAAACACAACAGATGATGACATTTTCTTAATGACTTTAAAGCAAATATTGTTAATAAAAGTCCATTACTTGTATATGTGCACAAATGTGAAACGTGAAAAGACACATTTTCAAGACACTCTCTTGTAAAGAGAGATAACACTTTATTGAATGCTGCCATTATTACCAAGTTGCCAGCACAGTCATACTAGTTAGGGTGGTGTCTACTCTGACACATTTATCTTCAGGCCTGCCTGTATAGCAAATTGACATGGAAATAGGTCTTTCCTCTACTGGTAAGCTCCAGCCCAGCACTGATGCTGCAGCTCTGAAGTGGAGCACAGACCTGGCTGCCCTGGAGTTTCCACTCAGTGTTCATGACTGAACTTAGATAAAATGAGTTTAGGCTGAGCTTCATTTCCCTTGTTGAAATTTTTAATGACAGTTTATGGAGAATAATAGATCTTGAGTATGCATTTGTACATGTGTAGGATGAACAAGGGCTCTGTGTCACATCCTGAGGAGGATGACACTGTTTGCTGGTGTTGTGTGTGAGTCACAGTAGGTATAGTATGGAGAGTCCTGGTGCAGCCTTCAGGGTCATGAGGACTCTACTTTGCAGCCTATGGAGTCCCATCAGTAGCTATAGTGTGGGTTGTTTCTGCCAGGCATCAGGGAGAAGACTGGGTGTCTTGATATTTAGTAACTGGAGGAAGGAGCACATACTATGCAGCCCCTATGAAGGGCCAATTGATCATCTCCAGAGACAAGATCAAGAATGCACTATGTACAAATTATCATGCTGAGCACTGAGGACCTGATTTTGCATTACCAAGCCAAAGAAATAGTGAGGGGACAACAATGCAGGACACACAGAAAAGTCAGGTGTATTGCTATCAGCAGGGGGTGCAGAGGATCCATGAAGCACCAGAAAGTGTCCTAGGAGCAGGTGAAGAGAAGGAAGATGTGGACAAAGGGTTTTCTATCAGCCTTTGAGATTTCCTCGGCCTTAAAAGTACATCACCCAAGGAAATCCTACACACAGAATCTGTATAAAGCTAATGCCCTGGCCTAATAGGAGGGTTGATGAGGAGGAGGCTTGAGATGTCTCTGTTGCCTTCAGGCCCCTTGTTTGGCTTATCCAGAGAGATGCACATACCTCCTTCAGGGAAGCCCTGCTTGTTCCTCACAGCCAACTTAGGTCTCCCTGATGTACAGGGAGTCTGCTGCTCTAGGTCATAGTCAGAAGATCAAGGCTTCACTGAAAGAGTCACAGAAGCTGTTGAATACATTCTCTGAGCTTTAGTCACTGTAGAAAATACCCATGCCCAGACAAGGACCCATATGAGGTTGGAGAGAAGTTAAGGGCTCAGGATCCACACTCAAATGCTGCAGTTTGGGAGCAGGTATGGAAGCTCCTTAAGGTTTATCTGTGGCTTCAGTCCTCCCCATTCAAAAACTCATCCAACATTGAAGTTTATAATGAATACACACTTTCAGAAATATTTCACTGGGTGACTTTATTTTACTCAATCACTCGAAAAGAATTACAAATGTGATGTTCTAGTGATTTGTATATCTCGGTGGTAAGGGAATGGACCACAGCTGATTTTCTTAACCTGAAATGGTGTGGCATGTTAGCAGATACACAGAGCATGATATTCACTATCAGATATTGATGCTGACACCAGGAATGAGTGTCTATCAGGGTTCTAGAGTGTCACATTATGTGACAGTTACATAGACCATGTAGACCAATCAATGGGTAAAAAGGATGAAGATAGATATCGTACAAACTGTGTACCCTCCAAAATTCTGCTTTATTCCATTGTTAATGAGACCCAAATAAAACCAACAAAAACTATTAGCAAGATTTATGAAACTATGCAAGTTCACATTCAAGTCCCAAACTTGATGGGGTCAGAAACTCAGCTCTACATTGTACACCACAGGGCTGGTCTTAGCACCAAGGGCCTTTCTGTAGAAGAGATGGGACATCATCATTCCAGACAGTCCTAAACAATCCATTCTTAGATGCTAGACTAAAATCAGAAGGGTTCATGGCTCATTCTGAGTACACATGTGAATGGACAGTGTTCTTCCCTAAGAATCAGCGATGAGTTCTGTTGATACCTGATACAGGTAGGTAGAGGTCAATACACTTGCCTTGTATCAAGCACAACAATGACTAAGAAGAAGCTCAGATGGCTTGTGAATCACTCAAAGTTAGATCCAAAGAGAGGACCTTCTTGTTGTGGCTTGATTCTCAGTGAGAGGAAGTGTGCATGCACAAAGTTTAAGGATTGGCAGGAGATGTATTTCCTCCAACAGGATAAGTTCATGAATCCCAGCATCTAGCTGCCAAAGGCCCAATTGACAATTAATCCTTGTGTATATATTGTGGCAGATCTAGTGCTAAGAAGATTCCAGCTTGATGAACATGAAAATAATGAGAGACTGCTGAAGTAAATACGGATGGTCTGTGGGGCAGAGCATTTTGCAGCCATCACTGTCTACTGGAGAATCCCCCATATCACAGCTCCTCACTATGAACTGGACCTGGAGCATACTCTTTTTATTGGCAGCTGTGAAAAGTAAGATGATCCCTAGTTGCCATCTTGAGGAACACACCAGAGACAAGAGATGTCAGAGGGGACAGTATCAAACTTCTGTTTTCTCTCCTCAGGCAAGGTGCAGCTGGTGTAGTCTGGAACTGAGCTGAGGAGATCCAGAAACACAGTGAGGGTCTTCTGCAAGACTTCAGGTTATAGCTTCACCAGCTACATCATGCACTGGTTGTGGCAGAGCCCTGGAAAAGGACCAGAGTGGATTGGAGAGATCAACCCTAATAAGGGCAACACTTATTATGCTCAGAAAATCCAGGGCAGGACCACCCTCACTGCTGACAAGTTGTCCAGCACAGCCTACATGGAACTGCACAGTTTGAAGCCAGAAGACACAACAGTGTATTACTGTGCAAGGCAAGTGTGATGACCCACATCCTGCATGTGTCAGAAACCCAGAGGGAGGAACAGCTGCCTCGATGATGGAAGGACAGAGATGATGAGCCTGAATGCACTTAGAAGGTTGGTGAAGTATTTGGAAATAATAATGTAAAAAAAGATGCTATGCATTCTAATGGAATGCTATAATTGTGTGATTGTCCACTAGAGACACCCTTAACTAGGGTTGTTGTCTGATGTCCCCCTAAAGACTCTCCATGTTGTCATGGGGAGTGCAGTTTTGGAAGCTGAATCTAGAGTTTGTGCTTTGTTTGTGCAATGCTTACATTATGTATGTGCGTTCTACACAAGCCAAGCACGTTTAGCTTCCACACAATGTAAGAGACAGCAAGGATGACCACCTCCTGTCTTGTTCATTTTATCTTCCACCACCAGGATCTGTTGTCCTCTGCCATGTACTATGTTGCCTTGAGTCAGCCAAATATTAACTGACTCCTCTACCAACTGTGATCTAAACGAACCTTTCTTTTTTTTCCATTTATGTTTTCAGATATTTTGTCCTCCCAATAGGAAATAGCTAACACACTCTTCATGTAAAATACAGGAGAGAAACAAATCTCTTTAAGGCAGACACAAACAATTACCAAAATATATCTGTGAGAACACATAGTAGTGTATCAGTTCACAGACTTAATTTGTTGTTCAATTCTGGGAAAGATGTTCTTATTCTTGTAAATATGGCGAAGATGATCCTGGTCTTGTTTCACTCAATGTGGACTACATCATTGGAAGTAAAATTTTGTAGAAAGCTTCTGCTTACAAACTGAACTGATCAGGAACAGCAGCACTTGTCAACTGAGATATTGTCAAATTTCAAAACAATTGGAGAAATATCTGAGGTGAAAGTTTCACAATCACATGACATTATTCGCTATACTTTGTACAAAATGGGCAGAATGTTGCTACCATTTCTATTTATTAGGATTTATGAATAGGGCATCATTATGTTAAGTGTAAAATTGATTAAAATGCAGAAAGATTTCCCCAGAACCTCACTGCTGCTTACATTTACAGCCTGTTCCTCTACCAGCACCTGGACTTGTAACCTCTCTTTGTCAAGCAGTGGGCCCACAGTGAAACATCACCTCCCATAGTCAGATTGCCACCATGGGTTCATTCCTCAGGCTGTGCATTCTGTGGTTGTGGATAAATTATTAATAGCATGCATTCACAATCAGCTTCCTGTGTGTCCACATTATTCAGGTGATCACACCAAGCAGCCCTGTGTTGCCTTGAGGTAGCAAGTGGCCATTTAGGCAAGAAGTGGTAGAAGCTATGACTTCTAAAGGTTCGTCTAGATCACAGTTGGTAGAGTAGTCAGTTAATATTTGGCTGACTCAAGGCAGCATAGTACATGGCAGAGGACAACAGATCCTGGTGGTGGAAGATAAAATGAACAAGACAGGAGGTGGTCATCCTTGCTGTCTCTTACATTGTGTGGAAGCTAAACGTGCTTGGCTTGTGTAGAACGCACATACATAATGTAAGAAGAGTTAAGTAAAGAATGTGAAACCACAGCACCCGGAATGTGTCCAGTGAGTCCAGTGAACCAGGCTGTCAGTTGAGCTGTTTCCTGAGAAATCTCCTGAAGCCTCCACTACACAGTTGACTGACATTAATAGTTCAAATGCTTCCTTAGTAGTAGCCTTCTTCAAATGTCCTAGTTGTGATTACAAGCAGTTTTTATCACCAAGGGAGAGCTACAAGAGCTGAAGTCGAGAGCTGTATAAGTTGGGTTTGAAGCACTCTCAGAGGGTGCAGGAGAATGTCACACTCAGATCAGTTCTGTGAACACCTCAGTTCTTCTGTCCATTGCTATCTTCACATCCATAAGAAATTCCCACTTAGCCTTCACAGTGAAAGGACCATTTTCTATTCCATTTGGCAGATCATAATGGTCCCACTGCTATTAAAAGCTGATGGATTTTGTTTTGTCCATGTTTGTTTCTTACCATTTCAAAATGTGTATAACATATAATTATATAGCATATATTATTTGTTATATAGCCATTTTATTCAAAAACATTAGTAAATTTAAAATAGTTCAATATCTGCTGCAGTACAGTGTGTTTGGAAGAAGCTAAGAAGTTATGTTCATCGCTAACCAGTTTTGAGAACAAGGATTTATGCTTTGACATTTTACAAGCACTAAATGGTATTAAATCTTCAACTATATGTACTAAACTAAGAAAAACATAGTTTTGTAGAGTTTTATTTCTATATTCTATATAATTAAAGCTATTTTTATACTGTGCTGATGGAATTAAATAAAATGGTTTTGAGGCTTGTGAATAAATAAATACATAAATAAATAAATAAATAAATAAATAAATAAATGGTTTCAAACTTCAAAATAACCCTCAGCAATGCTATTTCCCAGAGGGAAGCTGTGGCATCATATATTTGACAGCATG